>PVJX010002316.1:0-132233 GCA_004027295.1 Dolichotis patagonum
TTTTTTGGTTTCCTGTTGCATGAAGTATTGTTTTCCATCCTTTGACTTTCAGTCTATGGGTTTCCTTTTGCATTAGATGAGTTTCTTGTAGACAGCATATGGTTGGATGCTGTTTCTTGATCCATTCTGCCAGTCTGTTTCTTTTGATTGGTGAGTTGAGGCCATTTACATTAATAGTTATAACTGTTATATATTGGTTTATTGTTGACATGTTATCTTTCTGCTGTTGTATCTTTAGCTTTCCTTTCTATTAAATTGTTGGCCTTTCTTGGTGGTTTTATCCTATGTGTATCTAGAATATCTTTCAGTATTCCTTGTAGGGTTGGTTTGTTGGTCATGAAGTTTTTCAGCTGTTCTTTGTTATGGACGGATCTTATTTCTCCATCCATTTTGAAGAACAGTTTTGCAGGGTATGTCAGTCTGGGTTGGAAGGGATTTTCCTTTAGGATCTGAAATACTTCACTCCATGCTATTCTTACTTAATTGTTTGTGTTGAGAAGTGTGCTGTGATTCTGATAGGTTTTCCTTTATAGGTGATCTGTCTTTTCTCTCTAACAGCTTTTAGTATTCTGTTCTTATGATGAAAGAAATAGTGAACACATGGTGTTCACTATGGTGAAAATTACTTATGGTGGATTTCTGGGATGGTGATTATTATGTGTGTGGGTGCAATTTTATTTTGGTTATGGCTATTTGGACTTCTGTATGCTTCACTAATCCATATGTCAGTTTCCATTCTCATGTTTGGGAAGTTTTCAGCTATTACTTCTGTAAATATCCTCTTGATATCATTTTGGCTGTCCCTTTCTTTTTCATTTATCCCTACTAATCTTATGTTATTTTTCTTTGCATCATCTTGCAGCAAAGATGATGAAAGTTGAATTCTTATTTCCTGATTCTTTGTTATTTTTAAAAGATCTTTCTTATTCAGTAGCTGCAATCTTATCTTCGAGGTCTGAAATTCTATCTTCACTTTCATTGAAGCAGTTTTGGCAGCTTTCAATAGAATTTTTTATTTCCTGTATATCTCTTTGAATCTGCTTTATGTATTCTGTTTGTTTCTTATAGTGTTCATTCAGGGATTCTATCCATTTGCTTTGTTTCTCTGATTTTTTAGCTGTGTCTTCACTAGATGTGTTCACTATTTCTTTCACTACTTTTATCATTTCTTCTTTTACCTGGGCAATTATTTCTGATTTGAATTTCTCCATAGCTTCCCCTAGTTGCTTCTTTATTTCAATTGATATCATTTCCGGTGTATGGCTTCTAATTTCTTCTATATACATGTCTCCTAGGCTTTCTTGGGATGGCCTGGAGATTTGATCCAGCCTTTTGGTCTTACTTTTTTTTCATTTTTCTATATTTCCTTGCTTTGATCGGTGTTCCAATGCTTCCTCTGGGTATGCGGACAAGTTTTTGGCTCCCTAAATTGAGAGGCGGAAGCAGGGCATGGTGAACTGGGGCCAGCAGAACCTCCAAGGCGCAATCCCCTGACCTAGGTGGATGTATATGAACTGAACTGCTGGGAGTGCTGGTCTTAAGCTCTCCCCATGCCAGCACAAGTGGGCCGAGTCCCCCTATACTGTGTGCACCTCCTGAACTGAAAGAAGGCCTCTAGGCATGGTGGACTGAGGCCCTGGAACCTCCTGGGCCCAGTCCAGTGTCCTGGTAGCTCAGTAGAAACTTAATCGCCGGGATCGCAGTTCTCCAACTCTCCCCGGGGTGTGGGGACTCACGTTGCGCAGTCCCAACTCTCCTGCAGGCTCTTGGCTCCCTAAATTGAGAGGCAGTAGCTGGGCATGGTGAGCTGGGGCCAGCAGAACCTCCAAGGGCACAATCCTCTTACCTATGGGGGTGGATATGAAGTCAACTGCTGGGAGTGCTGGTCTTAAGCTCTCCCCAGGCCAGCCCAAGTGGGCCGAGAGTCCCCTTGCATGGTCTCCGCCTCTTGGACTGAAAGAAGGCTGCTCGGCTTGGTAGACTGAGGCCTTGGAACCTCCTGAGCCCAGTCCAGTGTCCTGGTAGCTCGCTAGAAACTCAATTGCTGGAGCTGGGGCATCAGGACTCACCTTGCTCCGTCCCAACTCCCCTGCAGGCTCTTGGCTCCCTTAATTGAGAGGCAGAAGCTGGGCATGGTGAACTGGGACCAGTGAAACCTCTGGGGGCACAATCCTGTGTCCTGGTGCGCAGTCCCAACTCCCCTGCAGGCTCCTGGCTCCCTAAATTCAGGGGAGGAAGCTTGGCGTGATAAACTGGGGCCAGCGGAACCTCCAGGGAAGCAATCCCCTGTCCTCGCGTGCAGTCCCAACTCCTAAATGAGATGATTTTAATAAACCTATGCTAGAGTTTACTTGTCTTCATTTATTGCAAATGAGTAATACTGTTGCTTGTCAAGATATCTTATTAGTAACTTGAATACTACTGACTGTGCTAGTTTTATTTTAGATAAAAATTGATTACCCTGAAGAAAATCAGTCAATCTATTAGAAGAATGATATTTATGTTAGTAAGAATTACATTCATAAGTTATACAACTTAAGAAAATAGGTCAAAACTCCTAAGAATTAAGAAAGGTTTAATGCTCATTTCCTCTCCAGTTAAATAAAAATATAAATCATTATTTTGCTTGTACATTGAGAAGAGGTTCATTTTATTTTTATTTTTTTATTTTAAAAACAAAACAAAAAAAGGGTAGAAATGGTACAGAATTTCAAAAAAATAGGAAATTAACAGTAATTAATATATTGCATATTGTTATCTTAGAAGTAGTTGTTCAGATTATAAGATTTAGGTATTAAAAATTAATCAAAATGTCAAACAGTGAAAGCACAAAATGTTCAGTGATTCACTTCATTTGCATGGAGTCCCTTCCTCAACCCCTCAAAAACCCTGAAACAAAAATAAAATGAATTCAGATTATAAAATGAATTGTTTATAAGGACAAAGCCATAAATTATAACTAATCTATCATGGGCTCTGATGTTATCAAAATTATCACCATTAATCATTGTGTTATCATTTGTAGTAACATTTCTTATCTTGGGTTACAGTAATCATCTCAGCTGTAATTTTTGAGCCAGTTAATTATATATACCAACAGAGTTCAAGTTGAGTTAAACTCAATTTTCTTTGATTGTTGTAGAACTAAGTAAGAAACTTTAATTCAATTTTAAGTGAAAAATAATTACATGAATTGAGGTTACATGAATGGAAAGCTCTGATTGGAAATGCCTGGAGATAGTTTTATAGGGTTTCTTTGAGTAAAAATATATCTTCAAGTAATGCGATGAACATTTACTTTACACTGTTGAAAGTATTGTTGATTGTATTTTCTTTTTATTAGTCTAGAATAATTTTATTATATTTTATAAAAAGCACTCTATGTATTTTTAACTACCACATATATATATTTTTTTCTTGATCAAAATAAAATCCTTTGAAGACATTTTATTTTCATTTCTCATTCTCATTACTAAAACAATGTCTTCCAAGTTATATTTACAAATATATGCAAAAATATGGTAGATACAGAGATTTACTACAAATATATATCCTCTGTATATGATAAAGTACATCTTTCATAAATATATTAAAAGTAGTTAAACTCATGCCTAAAACAGTATGACCTTCTGACTCATTTGACGTGTTTTAAAACATCTCACATAGCATTATTGCCCTTGAAATCTACTGTCATTCCATTGGTTGAAATGTCAACCTTTAAATCATGTTTTAAATTTTGCATCCTTGCTTTCCTTTGCAGTATGTAATTTATTCATTTTTTCACTGATTGTTATAGTTGTTCTGTTTCTTTTGAGAATAAAGTTGTGCTATCATCTTGCTTGATAACTAAGATATTGAGTAAGCTTATGAGGCCACAATCTTTAATCCCAGTTCCCACTTTTTAAATATCTATATATAGATACTAAGCAAAAAGGAATGAACTTATGGTATTGTGGGGTTTTTTTCTCTATGAATATTCTGATGGATCAAGTGGCTATTTGTTCTGCTGTATAATTTCTGTTAATTAAATCACAGAAAATAAAGCCCCCAATACATTCATTTCTTGAATCATGATCTTTATGTTTTAGGTAATGAGATCATCTGCCTCTTTGAAATGTCTCTTGGCTCTTAGTTGTTTGGGTCGAATGTCCATCTAAAAAGACCAATGAGATAATGAACTCTTATTCCACCTTATGCTGAGAGAACATATCTCTCTTTCTTTGCTTAGATATGCTATGTGGAGATGAAGTTATATATCTAGTATGTTACGAGTATTTCTTAAGAGTTAACTGGTTTTCATATTTTTAATTTAATACATCTTATTAAACAACAAAGCAGGTAATGCTACATTTGTATTTAATGATGAACTGGCAAAGCGAAATCATTCATCAGATTTATTTTTAAATTATGTTTTCCTTAGCCATTCACAAATATGCACTGAATACGTTTAGTAGTGAAAAGATTAACTGTGATAATTTCATTGCTTAGGGATTAAGGAGACCTTTAAACACTGTCTTTGATGAAAAAAGTGCTAAAGTATAGAATTATCTAATTTGATGGTTAATATGCGTATGTCATTGCTGCAAGTTTTCCATAAGGTAAATGTGAAAACTTTGTTAAGTATTGCGGAAAGAAAGTATACCAATTCTTTAGGCATACTCCTTATCCCTCTTGTCTTCTGTCTTAGTGGCTATATCTGATAAAATTTGATTATGTTCTGAAGGACCATTATCATTTATTGGCTCAAAGAAACAACTTGGAAACAGTTTTGTAGTATCTTTGCTCTGGGTACTTTATAAGATTGCAACATATGTTAAATTTTTGACCAATTTTGGGTTACTTCAAGTGTTGCAAAACTGGACCTGAAAGAATGACTACATGAGTGTCTCTGTCTCTGTTTCTCCTCCCATCCTTATCCCTGCCCCAGTAGCTCTAATACCTCCTATACCATATTAACTGCCTTAAAGAGATGCCTTTCAAACAACAGTGCATAGAATACTAATAATGAATGGTTTGGAAGTCTGGTAAGTAAGATTTTGCTAGAGAGGAGAATCTCTAAAAGATATATTCCTTATCTTCCTGATTCTTTCTCCATGTACAGATTTTTAGAGCTAGACCATTGATACTACATGCAAAAGAATCACATCTTTTCTAACTAAAATCAAGTTCTAAACATAATTTCAACTTTCTTAATTTGGAGAAGAAATATCAGAAAAAAGCATAAGTCTGTAGTTTTCAGATACATTAGGAGGTGAAAAAATTTGGAAAATGTCCTGATAATCATAGGGATAGTATCCTTTCCTCTCTTAATTGTGGTTATGAGTTGAAAACACTGATTTCTGTGTTTTCATGTATAAAGAAGGCATTTAAAAGGTGCTTTATTATATCTTTATAAATTTCAAATTAATTTATTATACCTCAATACCTCAGATTCTCAGGTTATAAAGTATGTTCACTATTCTGTGAAAGTAAATAAAGTCTCAAAAGCCTACGTAAGAAGCTTATGGAAACACTTGACTTTAATGATCTGGTGAGAAAGAAAATTAGAAGTATTTTTCAAGGTAATTGTTTAAAAGATGAAATCATGTCTTATACAAACATAAAATGAACAAGTCAAAGATTTTTATTTTGCTAATTAATTAGAAAATTATGAAGATGTTATGGCTGATTCAAAGGAGAATTTAAAGATTAAAAATATGTCCAGGTAAGATCAAAAAAGAAAGATGCCACAATGATACAGTTAGATATAAAACTGTGGTGTCTGTAAGGCAACAATGAATTGAACAATTTAGGACTCAATTCAGTTGCTTTTTCTATAGGAATCATTTGCATTACCAATTTTCTACAGTCTGCAGAATTGTAAAATAGCTCAAAAGACAGTGAGAGGCAGAGGTAACCAAGAAAACCATACTGGATGGAGTATTTAGCAGCCATTTTTCTTTTCAAAACCTTTCTAAATTTTTCCTGTTAGCATTAAAACTAATCATATTATTATCTTAACACATGAAGCAAAAGCCATTAATTTTTTCCCATTATTTTTCTTGGAAAATATCTGTGTGAGAGTTTTCTGGCACAATAAAGAAGCAGAATATAAGAAAAAGTAAAATTAGCCTTTTTATTTAAAGGACATGGAGAGGAGCCCACAACCAGCAAGGGTTTGGCTTTCTCCTCTGACCGAATATGGAGGTGTGGGGTATATGTGACCTTTGACCAGATGTGGTGCTTGGGGTGGGCATTGATGACATGCAAGGAGCTGCTTGGAATTTTCTTCACGTGCACTGGGAAAGGAAGGAGGAAATTGTAATGGGGAAGAAGGAGGAAGTGGCCGTCAGGGTAAGCATCCCCCATTTGGCCTTCCACTATATTAAACTACCGCCATAATGTCCTGTAATTTATTCTAGGGCAAAACTTTTTCAATCTGAGAAACCTAATTCAGTTAATTTTATGTGATTCAGTGGTAGAATACTTGCTAAGCAAGTACAAAGCCCTAGGTTCTATCCCCACCGTCACACTAAGAAAATCATACATTCAAACCAATAATTTTAGGGCACCTAATATGAACAATGCCTCCAACACATATAGAATATGCTTCCTTCCATCCTAGATCATTTTACCAGTTGAGAGCAGTAAGGTCTAGTATGCTAAGTGCTATAAATAAATTCTAAAGGGGTGAGTTGGTGTTGCAGAAGTTTTGACTGGGGAGAATCAGACAGGATGACACTTCATGATATTAAGCATTTGATTTATCACAAATGGAGATGACCTTTCTCTACATCTAATTTTTCTCATGTCTCACTGTTAGAACCTAGGAAAGATTCTCCTCTCATTGAAGGAAAATTAGCTGAGTGAGTGGCATGTACCTAAGTCATACACAGAAATTGGAGAGATTATAGGTAGAGTTCCTGTTCTACAGTTCTATAGTATCGTGCTCTGAAGTTGAAGGAAAAAAAAAATTAACCTGAAAAAGAGTGAAGAAACAGTTTAAAGTCCAGGAGTGGAAATTAGAGTCTCAGGAGTGGAAGTTTGAGTGAAGAAAACCGTGTCCAAACCTACATTCAAACAACTGCAGACGCTGAACACCAGTTAGTAAGCCTAGAGATAAACACGGTTAATGTGAAACAGCAAAGCTTCTTAGAAATTAAAAACTGTTTGTTCTGCTCCTGGTGTAACCACAAAAGAGCAAACTTTAGACCCTGAAATAAACTAGTAAGCTTCAGATGTCATTTAAAATAGTCACCAGTTTGCCACTGCAATCAGATACCCACGTTTTTCTTACTTCACAGATTTTTGCCTTTCACATCAGCATCACAGTGATCATAGCTAACTTTACCCGTACTTTCTTTTTGCATCACATTTTGAAAGGTTCCTATTTTGCTGAGCTCAAGGACTCATGTGGTGGTACATGTGATAGATGAGGAGACATTGATGGGGACAGATGTTTCCTTAGGACTCCTGAGCGAGCTTCTTACTGATCATCATTAGAATTTTATAACATGCTTTATTAAGATGTGCTTTCCAGGGGAAATCTTTCATTTTAAAGGACAAAAGGTCTCTAAATTTGTCCTATTCACCAAAAACAAGTATCTAATGTAGGTGGTAAAATATCCCAAATAGAATTTTGTTGGGAGCCATTGAAACTGGAAATGGAGCTCAGGTGCAGGGGGCTGCAAGGCCAGGGCAAGATAAGATAAAGACTGAGGACACCTGTCTCCAATTAACTAGATAAATGCCTCAGGCATTTCATCCCTGCAGCAAAATGCAACATGGAGATCTTCTCTTAAGATACTTCTCTTTGTTTATGTAATTTGTTACTTAGAAAAGTCCTTGAACCACTCCCAAGGTCTGTTCAGTTTCCTGCGTTGTTTGAAAAAAAATAGTAAATATAGGCTGCCAGAGGCCCTGAATTCTGTAGGGGGTTTTGATCTCCTGGAGCCCTAAAATCATACTAATTATCTCATTTATTTTAAGCCTTCGCTTTACATTCATTTGGGAGATTGGGGATCTAGGCCAGGTCCCCAATAGAATTTCTTTGAATCCTTTTCTCTTGACTAAAACATCAGCTGAGTTATCCAAATAAATAAAAGAAAATAACAAATTAATTTTGGCTTTTCCTAAACTAGTGACTAACTAGCGGCTATATTTTGAATAGGAATTGTGCTTTTATTTCTCATCCTGCCATTTCCTATCTTTGTTCTTTGACATAATGGAGCATCGGTTCTGTACAACATTAAAAAAATATTTTCCAATCTAAAGTATAGGTCACAAAATTAAAAGAGAATTTTTTTTAATGAGAACTTTCTTACAAATTGGAGTGCTTAGACATTGTAGTTGTGACTATAAAGTGTAGTTATGTTAAAATAAGATGTGTTTTGGTTGGAGAGTGCTAAGGTATTATTAGAAACAGAATGTGAAGAAATAATTTATATTCAAGTTGGAAAACACTCACCTAATGGATACAAGTGTTAGACAACTATATATAGAAAATATATTCTGTATCACAAATTAGATTTAGTGCTTGATTGTAGTCTGGAGACATGTCTCGAGTATCATCCTGTCATTTGTTGACCATTACTTTTGGGAATATTACTAAATTGTTGTAACTTTTGTTTTTCAAGTGAGGTCAATGATGCTATCACAAGATTGTTCTGAGCAATAAGTTAAATAAAATTGTCTGTCTTAATGCCTGGTAAATAATATGTACAATAAACATTTATTGATATTGCCTTACCCTAGAAAGTCTAATTGGAATGATACATGAAATAACTTAATTTTTTGCTATGATTTTGTGATAACATCCCTATCTATCTCATACTAGCAGAGAGAATCACTGCCTGTCACGTTGGTAACAGAGGCATGTACCAAAAGCACATTTGATTCTAAAAAATCTAGGTAAAATAGTGCAAAATAGAGATACATAGTTTAAAGACCATCCGCCGATTCCAGGATTCTAATTTAAGGCTGGACTTAACAACATTGAAATTTTTTCTGAAGTATATTGATAAGAAGAGGGCCTATGAGTGAAATATGGAATTTTTCTGGCTCTAGAAATTTAAACTGCCAAAATGTAATTATGAATTATAATTATATATAAATATGTATAATTATATATATAATTATAAATGAATCCTTGGATATGTTCAGGTGAGCTGTTAAGATTCAAAACTGTATGCCCAAGGAACCAGAGCATCCTGATAGAATGACCAGGGAGTTGGTTTTTCTCTCACATATTTTGGCCTACATTTTTGTCCAAAAGGGCCATATTCTCCTTTAAAAGGCTTAGCACTCCAATCAGCCTGTCATCTCAAACCAGAAACAGTCGTGGGCCACAATTTTGAAGACTGTGTAACACTCCATCAATGGAACCGAGAAAGGCCCATTGAAAGTTACAGGTTTCAGGCTAAACTGGGAAAAGGTTTAATAATGGAGAGCAAACTTCTAAGTATGTTGTTTTTCTTGGGCACATTGTATATGCTGAAAAGTTAATGCTGTTTTTAAAGTTAATTCATGATAATTGAACTGAAGTGCTCTGAAAGTGCTGTTAGAGTCTATTTATGAACCCAGTGCCCTCTCTGTCAATTCAGTAAAAGCACCATTCAGTAAGAGAAAAGAGGGTGAGATGGCTGCATGGTGTGCACTTAGCCATATGTACATCCTTTCCCCCTTAAAATATGTTTTTTCTAAGTGCCTTTTTTCTTTTAATCTGTCTACCTTATTGAGTCAGCAGTCCTGCTAAGGTCCATTATCACCCTACTCTGAGGTGTGGGAAGGGCTGATGAAAGGTGTTTTGGTAATGATTTCCCACAAATCACCTGGGTTGTGCTGAGGTGTCGGTCAGTGTCAGTCAGTGTTGGCAGTACAGGTCAGCAAGAGAAGCATATGTGGGGCAAGGGAATTAAATGAATAAACTGCTATTGATAAATATTTAAATAAATATAATGCCCAGCCTCTGTTAAGACATATAATAGTCTTGTTAGTGCTGCCAAGAGTGAATCTTTTACATAAAATTTTACATTTCTACATAGCAATTCCATTTTATAAAGGCAAAAAGTTGATAAGCAAATTAATCTTCAAATATAACAGTAACTGAATTATATTTTATTCAGTGGATGAGAATTCCAATCAAGCATTTAAATTGCGATATAAAATATTATTTAATCTCATGGAAATTTTCTCTAATGAATTAAGTAAAAAGGAGACTATAGTAAGTTTTAGATTTTTAAAAAAAAATTCAAATGAAAGTAGACTATCAGAATAAATATATAATGTTAACATTTTGGTGATGGACTTGATACTTTTTTATTTATTTGTTTTGATTTTATCTTTAATAAATATAGATTATAAGAAATTACAAGAAAGTTATGACAAAAATATTTTTAAAATAAATTTTGGAAGTGCTTATAGATCTGTCAAAGAAGTCATTTTAGTAGGCTGAGGATATAGCCTGGCATAAGCACCTTGCCTGGAAAGTGCAAGAGCATGAGTTCAGTTCCTGATACAAAAAAAAAAAAAAGAAAGAAAAAGAAAAAGTCATACTAATAAACATAAGAAATTAGAAAGTAAGAAAATATTTTTCTAGTACTTTTCTAATTAATTACTCAGCCATATTATACTAGCCCTAAGAATTAAGCCTTCTGGAATTTTTGAAAATACCATACCAAAGAAAGAAACATATACTGACTGAGACCATGTAGTTATGAAAAAAAAAGGGAGAAACTTTAGAAATATGTAGAAGCTTAAAAAGTAATTA
Source organism: Dolichotis patagonum (assembly GCA_004027295.1). NCBI lineage: Eukaryota > Metazoa > Chordata > Mammalia > Rodentia > Caviidae > Dolichotis > Dolichotis patagonum. Next base: position 10,748 of record PVJX010002316.1, read on the forward strand.
AATTCATGACAAACTTTATTATGAAAATAAAATCAGATAGCAATTGTAATTGTAAGCAGAGTGCCTTACTGTGTATAAAATTGTTTCAAAAATATTTGTAACATGAAGTGTTTATAGTAAAGATATTTCCTAAATTAACAGAAAGTTGTGGATATAAATGAAGCTAAGTTGGGGAATTTGAAGATCTCAGAAATGACAGTTGGCTGAGGTTCTTTTCATCATTGCCTGTATAAAAACACACTGGTGGTAATGGAAGGAAGAGAAGTCAAAATGGCTCTCTGTGCACCTGGTTGGACAGTGTGACTTTTTGGACCTTGAATCTCTAATCTGTACACTGGAGAAAACAAGAATATAAACCTATTAAAGTTGTTAAATAAAAAGTATATTTAAAGTACTAGGAAAAAGCTTGCCAAATAGCAGTGATTCAGTGAATACTAGTTCTGTACTTGAATTTGGAGTCCCCCTTGGTGATTCAAATTTAATTATTGAAAAGGCTAATGGCTTCAAAAGTAGCCATTTTAGAGAGTGAATTCACAGCAGGGAGAAAAACTCGAGCAATTATTCTTTCAGAGAACTCCATGAACAGGTCATGGGCACAGTTATGCAATTTAATACCAAAGACTGGTTGAACAGTGAGTTTCCAAATTTCTATCATTTGTTTGGGTTCACATTTGACTTTGATAAGTTCACAAGTGCAGAGATACTTTTAGCTAGAGAACAAGTTGAGCTTTCAGCCTGGCAACTTCACATTCAGTAGGTTCACTTGATTGGCAGCCATTCCAAGGGAGATACTTAGAAGAAGAATAACAAGTCTGTGGCAAACGAAGACTGAGCTGTTGAACAAGGAAATTAGGATGGAATTCCGTCATCATGACATCTACCGCATTTGATTTCCATAATTAGTACCTCAGGAAAAAATATGACTCTCTTTTCAAAAGAATAATTGTTGTAGAGGAAAAGAAATGCTTAAACAGTTTTGTGTGATTTAATTGTCGGAGGTGTTGTACAAACAGCTCTTTCTGAAACGTAATTCACCTTCCAACAGATTGGAAGAATCTGCATGGTGCTTGTGCTGTAATTTTTATTGAAAGTTTGGCAGTGGTGCAGAATGTGAGCCTAGAGATGCCGAGGCACATTTGGGTTGACCGAAACAGATGCAAAAGCTTCTTCCATGTCCACAAGTATCTAAAGGCATATATCTCAGACTGCAAACTCAAAATCCTACTGAGTATCAGCCTGATTTCTTTGAATCTGTCTTCTTTTTAAATCATTTCCTTTACGTGTTTCCACATGACAATAATTTTGAATTAATCATTTTCCTAATCAGAACAAGATATTCTTGATTTTCAGGATAAAAACAAAGCAGTTATTATGACTGTGAAGAACTTTAAACATCTGATTATGGTCTGGAAAAGAGCTCTGTGTAACATTTTTTCAGACATGTATGGTACATAAAAATGGATAGTATTGGACATATGGAGTTGTTCATTTTGCAGAATACTAGTTATCAGATGTTCTTAAATAACAGGATGAAGAACGCATGCTTAATTAGCGCAATTGTTTATGGATTACTGTGTTGATGCCCAACTTTTTTTTTAATTTCAAACTTAGAATTACTTAGAAATCTGTGTGAAACTTGCTATAATATATAATGTGTGTACATTGTGCTGTAAAAAAATTATCTGACCCTGTTGGAATCCTGCTGAAGTCCATCAAAATGTTTGTACTTAGAAATATTATCATGTAAATGACACAGCTCACCTTAACTACAATTTTATTGATGATATTTTAAGACATACTATTCAATAATTCTTACTCAATTGTAAATACTTTTGGGGGGGTTCTGGGGTTTGAACTCATGACCTCGTGCTTGCCAGGCAGGCACTTTCGTCCCTGAGCTAAATCCCCAGCTGTAAATACATTTTGCATGGCTTTTAATATTTACAGAGTAGCCTTTATATAATAAGCTTAAAAAGGTAATACTTATTTTGGTTATAGAGTAGCTGTTTCAAGTGTCAGAAAGTCAAAATACTTCTGGCATCAACACTAGGAAGAGCTGAAAACCCTGATAACTTAGAATGGATAGACTTCAAAGTGGACTGCTACTACTCAACTCTTGGAAGTTGAGGCCATAATAGTAACAGGGGCCGGAGGTGTGCATATGTAATTGTTTCCTATGGCTGCTGTAACAAATTGCCGCAACTTTGGGCTAAAAATAACATTCTTTTTAAAATTACAACAGTAGAGCTATGAAATCTGAAAAATATCTCACTGGAGTGGGCAGGGATGGACAACTTCGGGAGGCTGTAGGGGAATCCATTTTCATGCCTTTTCCCTCTCCTAGAGGTTGCACACATCCCATCGCTTCTGTCTCCTCTCATCATGGTCAACAGTAGCAGACCCAGTCTTCCCTATCCTGTATCACTCTGACACTGACACTTAGGCCTCTTCCATATTTAAAGGACACTTACTTATGATGCTACATTGGACCCACCTGGATGATTAGGATAATCTCTTTATTTCAAAGTCAGTTAATTTGCAATCTTAATTTCATTTGCAAACTTGATTGCTCTTCAATATGCGTATTAGTAAAAGTTCTCCAAGAAACCTGGTGATGTTATTCAGTCCAAGTCTGAAGGCCTTAGAATCAGGAAGCTACTGACATACGTGCTTGTCTAACTTTGAAAGCCCAAGAAGCACTGATATCTAAAGGGAGGAGACTGTGACTGTCCCAATGCAAGCATGCATACTAAATTACTGCTTCTCCATTTTTTGTTGTATTTGGGGGTGGAGGAGGGATTGAATGATTTTCACTCACATTATTGTAAGCCAGACCAATCTTATTTCCTCCAAGATTCGGGTATTAGCCTTCCAAAATACCCGCAAATATACACCAGAGGTAATGTTTTACTAGCTATGTGGATTTTTTATCCAAGTTAAATTGATGCATAAATCCACTTTCCAGATTCTAAGGATTAAGGCATAGATATTTTGGTGGAGCAATTCTGCTCATCACAAAATGAACTTTACTTTTTAGAGAGACAGAATACTATGTTTTAGGTGAATTATTTAAATATATAAATGTTTAAAATGAATTATTAACCAGCCATGATTACACACTCCTGTATTCTAGTCCTTGGGGAGACTGAAGCAAAAGGATCAAAAGTTCAAGCACAGCCTGGGCAGTTTTGGAAGAGTGTGCATGTTAATGAAAAATAGAAAATAAGAAAGCTCAAATGTAGCTCAGTTATAGAGGATTTGCCTAGCATGTGTGGGGCCCGGAGTTCAGTTATTAATACCAAAATAATTACCAAAAATTTTAACCATTGATGGTTAAAATATCTTCATGGATTTTGGCCATTAGGATGTTTTTCCACTGGTTTCTTGCATGCCTGACTCTGTATAAAGCATCACATGTCTTTTTTCATGGGTTTTCAATCTAATTGAGAAAATAAAATCTGTAGAGGAATATTTGAATATTTCACCAACACCAGTGCAAAAACCAGTATGGACTTAGGGAATCATTATTGTCAGGTTATGTAAGATAAGTTATTTAAAATATGATATACTGAGAAGAGCAAAGAGATTACATATAGTGTACTTCTCAATAGCAGGAATGGGAAAGAACATTGCTATGTTATAAGAAACAAACTGAAGATAGCATATCTAGTAAAAATGGACTAGTTAATACACAGTTTTCAAGGCTTTCCTTAGAGTATTCTTGACCTAAAGAAGAAAGTACAGTGTAAGTTTTTGAACCAAGAGAAATAAGGGGATTAAATGGTAGTTAAGAATTTAAATTTAGAAATTATCATAATAGCAAAGAAACATAAAGACCAGAAAGATAACTGTTTTAGTTTTGTAGGAGGACAATAATGAGAATCCCTATGAGATGCTTAAGGTGGACCTCAAAAATCTGAAAGGCATTCTAAAAAAGGCTCAGCAAGGCTTGGTACCTGACTGAGAAGCTAAGGAAACAAAGGTAGTGATGAGCCTTCAAGTTTGCATACTAGAGATTCAGAGGAATCATCTGCTGAGACATAGAATCACATAGGTAGTTAATAGAGTTAATAGCATTGTATTAGGTGCATTTCTTTCCAGCAGAAAAGATCTTAGAAGTTGCAAGCGTTAAGGGATAGTTACATTAGGGTAGGGGGCAAAATGTGTGGGCAGGAAGAGTGGAACACTGGCTACCAACACACCAGGAAGGAAAGACTTTTAGGATACAACAGGAAAGATTTCACAACAACAAATACATTATTTTACAGTGTAAGAATTTTTGACTGACCCAGAAATAGAAAAAGACATTTTAAGAACTTGTTCAAAAGAGTTAGCATTGGAATCTGAGGTAGAAATGATGTTACTTGTCTGGGTGCATAATAGTGAAAGCCTCCCCTAAGTGCTCCAGGCTGACTGAAAATCCAGCCAGTCTGGGGAGGAGGGCACATAGACTTCTCAGAAAGGCTTATACAGCCACAAGATCTCAGAAATGTGCTTATTTTACAGTCTATTGACCCCAGAAAGACTTTTTCCCTCTATATTCTTACTGATCTGATCATATTTTCAGAGAAAAGGAATGGGTATGTGGCTCATGCTAGGCCTATCAAAATCTCTTTTCTAGAAATTTGTCAGTTAACCTGAGAAACCTGTCATCTTTTTCCATGGTGACATGAGATAATAATGTATAAACTCAGGTTTTTGAATGTGCTATGTGCATACTCTTAACAGAAATGAGAATCAGTCAAGAGAGTCTAGAATACCAAAGCAATGCACAAGCAGAGAATGAGGTATAGAGGAGGACAAAGGATAAAAGGAGGCAGATGCAGCCTATATCCTGCTGGCTTTGCTAGTCTTCCTTTGGGCTCCTTCTGAGATTTCTCTCTTACCCTAGAATTTTGTGATAATGCTATTACTTTCCTATATATCCCTTCTTTTCTTTTATGCAATAAAAGTGATTCTGTTGCATTTGAACTGCTAGATATGGTGACATGTTGAATACTGGCTGACATTTTAAGGGCCCCTCTTCTTCAAGTAATAAGGAAGTAGAGAACAGGTGGTAGATGATCTAGGAAACCAGAAAGCCTCAAATGGTACCTTGGAAGGCCAATCATCTTCCCCAAGATTGGTTCAGGGCTCAACTGAGAGGATGATTCTGAAATTTCTTTAAATTACCATTCTAGTTAGTGTATTTGCTATGATTTGGAACTTAAATGTTCCCCACAGTCTCATGTGTTAAAGCTTTTGTCCCCAACATAGTACTATTGGGAGCTAACTAATAGATGGGGCTTAGCAAAGGTTTTTGATTACTGGTAGTATCCGTGCAAAGAGGATGGTGGGACTTAGTCTCTTTCAATTCTTGGCCAGGAAGTGAACAGACCTCTGCTATCACTCGTGCTTGGGATGATGTATTAGCACAAAACAAGGGGCCATTTGGGAATGGACTGAAACTTCCATAAGTGTCAGCCAAAGTAAACTTTTTTGAAAGTTAATTTATCTCATTTAACTGTTACAATAATGGAAAACTAAGTAAATCATGCTGTTTCTTTTAATAATTTTTTTTATTTTATTTTAAGAGAGAAAGAAAAAATTAAAAAAGACAAAATAGAAAAAACAAGAAAAGTAGAATACAGAGTTAAAATAACATAAAATTACTAGTTGATGCATTACATATTGTTAACTATAGTTGTTAAAGTTACAGAGTCAAAGCATAAAAAGTGGCTAGTCACTCAAACATTGACAGTACAAACTCTTCTGTTCAATGATCTAGATACAAGTATCAATAAATATAAATATTTATACAGATATGAATTACAAAGAAAAAAGACAGGTTGCTAATAATTTGGTGATATACTTTAGCAGAAATACTTTTTATAGCCTGCATGAAGCGTATTTAGGGGGAAGTCAAGGAGGAAATACAAAGGAAGCAATATAGCATCTCGTAAAATGAGTTGGGCACTTACACTGTTGGATTCTCTTGAAAACTTTAGAACAAGAACCTTTTCCAGTCACGTCTTCAAGCCATTACTGCAATAAGCAGTGCTCACCCCTCTGGTGATCTCAAAGTACATGTATTACCATGTAGCTTCTCACAATAAGACCACAGACATATGATAGTGAGAATAACAGACTGATGAGGGTAAAATGAACACAGTTCAAGTCTAGCACAGTTTTGAAGGATTAAGAGATGGCAAGATAAACCGTTGTTTCCAAAACTTGATTATTTACTAGTTCTCTTGCTTTGGGCCTTAGACAAATCGACCATCCCATTAGAATTAATTTCGTGTTTGAAAACATTTCTGAAGATGTAGTTATTCTGAAAATAAGTACACACTTACTCATTCATATACACACCTGGCTTTATCTTTACTTTGTAGAGAAAGGCAGCCAACATATAATGGGGAGGCCACCATGTCACTCATGTCAGTGTTAGCAGGTGTCAGATTGTCAGTCCTCCTTGGTCTTCTTGCACGTACTCGAGCTATCTGAATCAATTTTTTTCCCTCATTGAAACCCTTTCCATCATCCTCTGAACATATTGATCTTCAGTCATGCACATACTCATCATACTCTTCATGGTGTTTCTGCCTGCAGGCCTCTCCTTCTCATTATTTCTATATTGGGCACTCTGTCCTCACAGCTGATACCAATCACACTTCTTACAAGTGCATTTCAAAGGCATTGAGCCTCTAGTGTTTCACTCACAGGAAAATAATACCAACCCTCTCTCTTTTGTATCTGCTATATAGGTTCATTTAGAAGATTTAATTGGATAGCTAGTCAGCATTTAAAAAAATTTTTATAAATTTTTTATATGCATTTTTATGTGCATTTTCAACTATTCCCAGTGTTCCCTTTTTGCTATGTGTACAAGTGAAAAGGGAAGCATTTCGTATAAAGAGCACAATACACAGAAGAACTGTAGCACATAGAAAAAGAAAGGATCAATATTAATCATGACTTGCAGTCATATTCCCTTGGCTGTCATCATTTTGGGGCCCCTGAAAGGCACTCAGTTGACTGCATTTTTTTTTAAAGGAGGACCCTATATGGGACAGACAAGAGTGATCAGAAGCACTTCTGCTGATTCTGTTTGTGACCCTGCATTCTGAAAAGCAAGTCTGCCTTGCTTAAGAGAATTATTTTCACTGGGTTTCTAGTAGAAATTCTTGCAAGATTTTTACCAGTCTATGGTGACCACTGTGAATTGATCCTATTACCTCATCTATTGGATAGAATCTTGAAGGCATTGGTGGAATAGATTCATGGAAAATAGCAATAATAGTAGTTTAACCTGATTGAAATATGATCTCAGCTGCTCTATAGTCTACTTCATTACATTACATCTTCAATGCCACAGGTGAGGAAGTTGTGGCTTGGAAACATTACACATCATATTTCATCAATTTTAAAGTGCACATGTTTCACGTTTTACCATCTTTGAAATTAGGTTGTGACTTATTATTGATGTGCCACATGAAAGCAAGTGGAAGTTTTGTTTTATTTTTCTGAGTAGCAGATAAAATACAGGAATATCTTACGTTCAACAGTGACTTGAATTTTATGAACCATGAAACTTTATTCAAAGACCAGGAGTTCTAAAAACTTGCTGTTCTGGCTCCAGTTTTTGGGAGTGCAATTATACAGGTGAAACTGAATCCATTCAGTGACACCACATAGTGGGATAACCTTGGGAATTCTTTTCAGTTTTCAGTGTTTCTCCTATTTGATATGAAGATAAGGGGGAAGACCTTTGAGTCTCTTTGCATTTTCTTTGTTTTTACACTCTTATATTTTCTGAATATTTTCAACACTGTCTCCTACAGTCCTGAGCAGTCCTTGAATATACAGATTATCTTCCCAGGATTCATAACTTAATTAATCAAAGACAAGGCTAGCCATCTCTTTGCTTAAGGACTGATAGTTTTCTGTTACATGTTAAGAAATGTGTTTCAGAAGACGTTCATCTTTCTTTACTTGCCATTCATAACAAGAAGAGAGTGAGAAAAACAGTAAGTGGTTTCTCCTCTTCTCTTCTAAGTGTTTCAGCATCCTCTGCATGGCTCTGTGTGTTCCCTGCCTCCTGTTTTAGTGGCACTTCAGACTATCTACCAGTCTGTTTTAGAGACAGTTTATTGGCTGTGATGCTGAGAAACATGCAACTTATGTTTCTTAACTTTTTTCTGCTATATTTTTCTTTCCAAATTAATACCACAAATGACAACCATTTAAAAAGTGGGAACTTGTCAAGAGAACTGGAAAAAAAAATCACTCAATCCCAGACTTCTATGATGAAATGTTAATGAAATATTTTGGTGTGCTGAAGCCTCAATTTAACACTGGCCTGGTAAAGTGAAACTGTCTTATAATGAATAATTTTAAGCCACAGATCTCTTGAAGTGTCTGAAGGTAATCGAATTCTACAATACCAAATCATGTGCTGGATTATATACATAAGCTTAAACACTTAATATTCTCCTTATCCGTGACCATTTTTATATAAGTAGTAACATCAAAGTTCTTATTGACCTTTGATAAAGGTAAATACTTACATTTGGAATTTCCATGCAGTTGGTTATCTGTCTTTTAAATACATATTTCTAAAGTGGAAATTAGATGCCAAATTGAATAATTCTCACAAAAGCTTTTTTGTTTTTTTTTATTTTTTATTTTCATGTATGATAAAAGCTTTTGAAATCACAAGACTCATTTTTATGATTTGCTAATGTTTCAAATATTTAATTGGTACTATGCCAGACTTCTTACCCATTCTTGGCCTGGGATTATTATTATTTTTTAAAATCCAGCCTGCAAATAGAAGTAAAATTCCCATTTAAAAACAATTTGGGAAGTTTCCAAACAGAAGTTACTTCTTTATTCATTTTCTTTCTGCCTGGCTTGTACTTTCTCATCACTTGTCTGCCATCCAATTAGTGCACATCAGTTTTGTTTTATCACCTCTGTTGAGAAATGTGATTGAGCGATTAGTCCATTTTCATGCTATTACCTAACACATCACACATATGCAGTTGAAACAAAATGCTACTGTATATAGACTTGCCTGAATTTGTGCCTCAGTAATTTCTCACAGAGTTAGCATAAGCATCACTCCTTCAGAGAAAAAAAAAATATTAAGGACCACTTACATAAATTGTGGGACTATGTGCGAAACTTGCAAGCTACCACTTGGAGGTGAGACTGTCAGTCTGCACTACCCCCAGTGGATGAACAGGTGACTGCCAAGAGATTGTACCAGATGCCTGTGTTGGAGTTGACATCTGAGTGCACTGTGGGGCTGGCAACATTACTGAATGTTTAGTACATGCCACCCCAGTGTTTCTGTTCTCATACCCATGCTTCCTTTCAATGCAACAGACCCTGCTGCTACCGATCCCAGGACACAGGGTGGTAGTGGTAGTAGGCTAGGGATGACCCTAAGAGGAACAGAGACAAACTGATTCGAGGAGGTAGAACACTTCTGGAATGAGAATGCCAAGCTTTAGATGGAAGTTCCATTGGCCTCCTGGACTTCACTAATATCACACAAACTCAAAGATAAAATGATTAAGAACCTCGAGTTGGGAGGGTGGACAAGATGGCGGACTGGTAGGTAGCAGGAGAGACACCCTCTCTGAGAGAGACAGCTCAAATGCCAGAATAAAGCACCCTGGAGAGACCCAAACAGAGAGAGATAGACTCTCACAACCCAGAAAGTAACTAAAGTGCGAAAACCCACTCGAATATGAGGTCCTGGGGCTACTATTAGTGAAGATAAGATCAGCGAGCATGGCACTCTCCTCAAGCCACTTGAACCCCGCCCGACCTGAACAAGCCATCCCAGCCTAAGCGACTGGCTTGAGCCGCCGGAGCGCGGAGCTGAACAGCCCTGCGTGCAGCTCACTGGGACCGGCTCTGCACACGACCCACCCAGAGGCACCGTGAATCCCCACCACAGCCACGCTGAAGTCGGAGGTCGGGCAGTCCAGCAGTTCTCGGCGACACGGTGAGTGATGGGTATAAGACCCTCCCATGGGAAAGGGGAAACTGACTGGACGACATGTTGGATTTGGGCAGGACAGCCCTAACTCCATAAGGAAGTGGCTTCAGCTGGTTACTCCCCTCGCCGAGCAGATTGGTGGAATCTCCTTGGACTAGGCCACGCCCCTGGCGGGAACCCAGTTACTTCCCTGAAATCAGTGCACACAGATGCAGTGAAGGCCTGCAAAGGTTGACTGGCCCAGAAGGGAGGAGCTAGTGCACACTGCCCCTGGGTGAGCTCTAATCTCTGATAACCTATTGAAGAGGGCTAAAGCTCCTAGCCTGCACCCTCTAGAGGTGCCTTAAACAACAAGAAAAGGGTCTGGGAATTACACTGTACACTTGTATGGAAGGAACCAAAAACATGACTAAAGGGAGAAATAAGAAACCACTCCCAGCCCCCAACCCTGAGAACACTGATCCAGGAGAGGCAAATACAAAAGAGACTGAGGGCAGCAAACTTGCAACATCAAACACAGTGGTAGCTGACATAAACAGATATCTTCAGGACCTCGTAAGCGGGACCAAAACTGAAATATTAATTCAAATTAAACAAGAGATAAATAGATTAATAAAAGAAGGACTGGGCATCTCTCAAGAAGACACAGACAGAAGAATGGAGGAACACATATAGAAAAATTTAATGAATTCAAAAAAACCCTAGAATTTATGAAACTGATTCAAAGAGATTATCAGGAAACTAAAGACTAGATAGAAAGCTGGCAAAACTGCTTGAAAGAAACCAAAGATAGACTATCAAAAATTGAACACAGGTTTGCAACGTGGGGTCATGAAAGGGAAGATCTCTTAAAAATAACAAGGGAGCAGGCAGTAAAGATACAAAGACTGGAAGATGACAAGAGGATCTATAACTTAAGAATAAAGTATGTGAATGAAGAAGCAGGGAATCAAACCAGAGGAATTACAAAGATTATTCACAGAAATTATTAAAGAAAATTTTCCAAACATAAAAAAAAGAAATGATATGCAGAAGTATGAAGCATACAGAACTCCAGCCACCTACAACCCAAACAGAGCTACACCCAGACACATAATAAAGATCCCAGAAATTCAATATAAGAACAGAATATTAAAAGCCATCAGAGAAAAGAAACAGATCACCTATAAAGGAAAACCCATCAAAATCACGGCAGGCTTCTCGATACAGACCATCAGGTCAAGAAGAGCTTGGAGTGAAGTAATTCAAGCTCTGAAGGAGAACAATCTCCAGCCCAGATTGATGTATCCTGCAAAACTCTCTATAGAAATTAATGGAGGAAAAAAGATGCTTCCATGACAAAGAGGAGCTAGGAGAATTTGTGACCACCAGTCCAACCCTACAAAAATACTGAAGGACATACTAGGGAGAGAGAACAAGAACACAAGCATTTCAGGAACAGTGGCAGAGAGGCCTCAGTGAACGAGGCAGACAGTGAAGTGGAAGAGAAAAATAGACTCTCAATGACAGAAAAATAGAATAGCAGAAATGAGGCAGAGAAGATAGGCTATAGTCTCTAGTATAGAGGGCCTTGAAATACTAACAGAGAGAAACACAGGCAGAGTAGATCAGGAGATAGGGTCCATTGAGCTGCTCTATATAGGGAGGCAGTGGGACCCAAAACAAGCAGTGCACCCCATGGGAGTGAAAGGGGAGGAATTATCTAAAAAAGGGAGGCAGAGGAATCTGTTAATGGGGTAACAAGATTTAAAATTTACATTATTCTCACCACTCTGCTTGGATGGATTGTGTGCTGTTCCAGTTTGTCTACTTACGCTAGACTTGAGGTCATGGTCAGCTATCCCAAAAATAAGAAGACATATTACGGTAATCACCCCTAATTTTCCTATCAACTTAACCTGAAGCCCTTTAGAACTTATACTGTCTTATTATGGATGATCTTATTTGAATCTGGTTTGTTAGATTGCTACTTTATATTGACTGATTTTATTTAAAACTGTTGTGATGGATAACACCAAGCCTAAGAGCATAGGCAACTAAACTGAAGATGATAAGATTCACTAAGATACCCACTCTGGCTTGACTATTACTTGCTTTTGAAGTCTTATAATGTCTCTAATTTTTTTTATTAATGTTGTTATATACTGCTGAGACACCATGGTAACCATTGTAGATCACCTTGTATCACGATTTTGTGTGACTTTTCTGCCTCATGCTTTTCTAGTAATTGTTTTATCTTGCTTTGTTTTGTTTTTCCGGCTAATATAGAAATGACAGAAATACATGTAGAGACTCATGCATGTGTAGAGCTTAAAAACAGTTTATGAGAACCAACTATATAACACATGTTGAAATAAACAACTACCTTGAAGATAAAGAGACACTACAATACCCAGTGCGAATTCCATAATGTCATGATGTGAAGTCCAGCAAAACTATCACTTTCTGTTCAAAGTGATCTTAGCTTGCTTTGCCTTGTCTAAGTTCAACACACATTAAGGTATGGACAGCTGTTTTGAGTAGAATGAGAGACACTATGACAGCCATTCATGGCTTCCCTAATGTCTGGTCTTGAAGACCTGTAATGTCCCCCTCGTCCTGCTCAGATCAATTCCATACTAGGTTGTTTCATGTGAATTCCCTATATGTGACAATCTGGACAACTATTTGGAAGAAAACAAGAGTCAATATGATAGAGAGTGAGTATCTCCAATTGTCTAGCTTTGAAATTTAAGTCTTACATTGCTTTCTTGTGAACTGCTTAGCTCTGTTTTGTTGTGTTTAATTTTACCCTATTGATATAATTGCATGTATATTTGAGTGGGTAAGATAGATGACCATATTGTTGTTTTTGTCAGATCGTGGAGCAGAACTGTTAACAGTCTCACTGTTTGAATGTCTACATGTTTTAACTTTGTAATTTGAACAACTATTTCAAAGAAGTCAGTATGTAATTAGTCAAGTAATAATTTCTTAGGTTTTATTGCTGTTGTACTCCTCCTTTTTTTCCTTGAAATACTGTATTGTCGCTACCCTTTATTGTGTTTTATTTTGTTTTGTTTTTTCCTCTTTAAATAAAAAAAAAAAGAACCTCAAGTTGGTGACCACACAATATTAAACCCATTTGCAGCTGTAATTGGGTTTCGATTGCACATCCATCGAGTCCATCCCTGAAGATAACCACTCTTTCTTTCGTGAACTTCTTACTTTGATTACTGCATTTTTGCTTAATATTTCAAATATTTATTCATATCACATGCATTTTTATCATTAATTGTGCATTATAGAACAGATTGATGGGAAGAGTAGTCTTTGATAGATTATCTATTACACATAGTTTTTAGTTGCAATTACACCTGGGAATTATTTTTCAAAATTATGCTCTGGCTTCTTACTCAGTGATTGTGATTTAATTGACTAAGAGATGAGGGCCTGGTTATTATTGTCTTCTCAAAGCTCAGAAGGAGGTAGAGAAGTGAGAAGAAGGTTTGATGTTGCTTGCCAGCTTGAACAGTCCTCTGAACTCATTGCACATGGTCTCACCTTAGGCCTTGGGCTTCTCAATGCCCACCAGCTGCTTCTTTTGTCTCTTTTTCTGTTTCTTATTTTTCAGCAGATTCTGAGAAGCAGTCTCCCAAAACCACATGTTGTAAGAGTCCCAAGTTTAAGCTTCCAGGCTTCCTCTGATACAGCCTTAGAAATTCTAAAGCATCTCTTCTGCCACGTTCTATCTGTCCAGCAGGTCACTAAGGCCCAACCAGATACAGGAAGAGAGGAACTGGACCCTGCCTCTTGTTGGTGGAGAGTCAACAGCACATTAGATAAAAACATACAGGGTGAGAAATACTGTTATGATTACACTTGAAAAATACAATTTGCTGTGGAGTGTCATCGACTCTTTAAAATTATTTTAATAATAGTTGCAATATTACAGAAGAGTCAAGGAAATAGCATGAGCTGTGATTGGTTCCCATTATTTTTAAATTTTTAAGCTAGATTTTAAAATTATCAGCCTGTGATTCCTAACAATAATTGTAGAAAGTGTATTCATTGTTAAAATCCTTGAGATGGTAAAAGTATATTATTACTGAATTCATAAAAGATTAAAATAAAATTTGAAGTATCCCATGATGCTACTGTATTTTTCTTCTTAGCCTGCTGAATAAAGAAAACATTACATTTTAACGTAAAACTTAAGATTTGGAAGGACAGTCAACACAGCACTTTTATTTCATACTGTATACTCAAACTTACCAGATGCTGGGAAGCCTAAATTCCATCATATCTGACCTTGATATGACGTCCTGGTAGCTGTGACCTCCATGAAGTTATTTACTAACTTTTTGTCTACCTTGATTCACTCCAGCCGCCATGTTTGTGGTAATAGGTGGCTGGCTTCTGGTCTTTCCTGTTCTGGGGTTTTAGAGAACGAGACATTTAGATTTGGTTTTCAGAAGAACAGTGGTATTGTTTTGATGTTATCAATGCTCACCCAAAGTTAGAAAATAGTACCATAAAATTTCCTCACTATGCTCATTCATAATAGTCATTCAGCAGCCTAGATGCATTTAGACCACTGAAAGTGAGTATATAGTACACATAACATATAGATAGTTCATATGACTCTAAGGAGTATTCATCCTTGGTGAGAGTGCACTCAGCAATACTAGATGCAGGCTGTGGAAGCATTTGTGTATTCATTTTATCATAGATGCATTTACACTTACCTTATATTTTCTTTCTCATGAGTTATAACTAGTAATGGAAATTTTGGCATAGGACACTAAATCATTCTTGAAGCACAAATTTTTTATGTTTATTTCATGAACAAAGATTCAGTCATAAGGAGGAATCATGACATTGTATTTAAAAGCAGTCAATTGCTGATCCAGTCTGGAGTCATTAATTTCTTATCATTCTGAGCGTTTTTTTAATTGAAAGACTTCTTAAAGATTTTTAAATGATATTTGGATATTTCTTCCCTTTAAAAAAATAAACAGTCAGCACTCTTCATCCTCCATCTTGACATTTCTTTGGCTTTTTAAAATGCAAGTATGAACACCTTCATATACCCCTCTCCTCAGTGAGCCATTATGTAAAAGGACCACCACTGGAAGGACTCACAAAATGTGGGTTCTTGGACCTACTCACGAGCTTTGAGATCAGTAAAATATCCACAACCCGGCATTTTAACAAGTTTGCTAAGTGAGTCTCACATGAAATTTTGAGACTCAGAGGCTTGTTACATTAAGTCCAGTCCTGGAACCAGCAGAAAGGCATTTTTTTAGAGGCTTTATAGAAAAGCAGAATGTTAGACCCCAACCCACACTTACTGAATTAGAATCTGCTTTTAATCTCCAATGGTTAATGTGCACCTAATTATATGAGAAGCACCGATAGAGATAGAAGATCAAACCCAAATTCTTAGCACATCAGGTACAAGTCAATATAATTGTTACTTCTATGGCTGCAGGTTCTCCTTCTGCCTTTCCTTTAATGTTCTCTTTGTAAGAACAGTTTGAGCTATGAGGATGAGCCTTTTGAAGTTGTAGATCCTACCAATTTTAAGCTACAAGGCAGCATTTTCTATGGTTCAACCAAATGTATGTAATTCCATTTATAAGAATTGCTGTTCTACAGTTCCTTGTCTTTGAACATTTGGAAATTCTGTAGCAATTATCTCTTTCTACACTCAGTGAATTGTCATTAATTCCTGATGCCAACGCTTCTATAAAGCTTACTTTACACTTATTTGTACATCTGAGATCCAGTTTTCATATGTATATCACTCACTATAATGTCTAGAATATAATAGGGAGTTCAATTAATATTTGTTAGATGAATGAGGGAATAAATGAATAAATATTTCACTAATTTTCTCACATTCCTTGTCTTTTTCTTCTCCAATACAAATCCACTAATGATAGAAGTTTTGTTATTAATATTATCACTCATTTTATAGCAGCTAATAATGAAATAAAACAACAAAAATTTACTTTCCAAATTAAAAATGTAAAAGTGAATATAAGTATACTTTCCATCCTACAAAATACCTGTCTTATTGTTTTGGCTAATCAGTATTAATCAAAAAATTATGACTTTGAAGAAAGTGCCTACCTTTCTAAGGTTTGAAACTTAAACTCTAAAATATTGACTTTTAAGATGATAATAGGCACTGCTACATTTACTAATCGTTAAACTGTATTTTATTGCTACCTATGCTGTCCTAGGAAATGGTTGGCAGGGCATCTCTGACTTTGTTCCAGAAGAAATAGGGAGCTAGAGAACATCTTTACATTTCAGATTTTTCTGCTGTAGTGTAACTATGACAAAGAACACAGCCTGGGTTTGTTTCACCTTGGCGAGAGAATACATGCTTCACATATGCTCTTTGACTTTGGCAATGTTTTATTTCAGGAATTTCCTTTTTGGTTGGCAGGTTTATGTGCAGAAGAGTGTATCCTTGATGAAAATGAGATCTTAATAAAACCTTAACTCAGATGATGCAAAATCAAACACATACTCCGTTTGTTAAAAAAAGAAAAGAAGAGAAAAAGGAAATTTTGTGTTGCACCTAATACAGATAAGTTCATCCAAATTGCTTGGCCACAGAATATCTGAAGAGTTCAGGCTATCCATTTAAATACAGCACATTTTGTTTTGTTTTTTTAAAAAAACCTGCTTATAAAAATACCTTTTTATTAGAAAAACTGCAAATCCTTCACTTATAGTACTAAGGTCAAGTCCATGGTCATAATCACTGTTAGAGGATATTTTTCCATATTTGATTCTCTGCAGAAGCACAAACAATTACATCTAAAATGCACTGAAGAAATGTTCCCTATGTATTTCCTGAATACAACTGCAAAGCATTTTTGACTAATAGTTTATGCAACATATGAGTCATAGCATATATGTAAAGCACAGGGAACAAACTTTATCTCCTCTTTGTGCTTTGAATGAATATAAACATGAATAGTTTATAAATATATGCTATTGGCAGTGAAACATGCAAATCAATGTAACATTAAATGAATAATTCTAGACTTTCATTTTCATTCTGTGCTTGTATTTTATTCTGGGCTATTAAGAAGTTTTAATATTCATTGTTTTTCATGAGCACATAATTAGCAGGATTTTGTGAAATAGTTATTTTCTTTGCCAACTGAGAAAAATGATTTTTAAGTTAAGAATACTAATGCTCTAGAATGTTTTTGCCTAGATTGTTTATAATGAAAGAAATGGATACTAATGATCAGTTTGTAGTGCACTTTATGAAACAAAACACTAAAGGTTAGCTCGACACTCTCATATTTTGAATTTAATTCTTTACTTTGAGAAAATTTTAATCTATTGACATTTTAGTGTTTTCTAGATTTTATTAGTCTATGTTGTATTTGCTTAAATTTTTAGCATTACTTCGTTACCACAAGTAAAAATTTATGACTCTATTTTATATTCTAAAATAAATGTAATTTAAAGAAAATGTAGATTTTATTAAACCTACTAAATTTAGGCTTTAATAATTGTACTTGTACATACACATACACACATTAACATACAGATATTGGAGGAATATTTTAAGTTCAGGGTCAAGGTTTAAATATCTCAGCTGATTAAACTTAATGAGGATAAGGCATTTGGGACACTTGAATAGAAGATGTTATTCATAGTTCCAGTGATTATATGATAATTATAAAAAGCATAACCAAATAACCTTTATGTGGAAAATTCTCTAAAGAAGGGGAAGATCAAGTTTTTATTCTACTGCGATATTCTTTCAAATGACTCCTAAAATGATAGTAATAATCATCCTGGAAAACTTTGGCATTGTAACTCATCAGTAGAGTTAGGTTACATTTAAAACTTGTATCAAGGTCAAGAATAAAATCACTTTACCCAGCAAGACTATTACCTTTGTGGCTGGAAACTGAAAGTATACACACAAAGCATCTTTCCTCAAAATCCTTCACCTTTATATTTCCTTCTATCTCATTATACTAAAATAGGAACTATTTTATCCTTTTCTTAAGACTATAAGCTCTGTATCTTGAAGTGTCAGGACAAATTTGGTCTATATTTTTATCTAAGTTTAGGTCTTACTTTATCTTAAATATTGGCTCCACTTATGTAAATATTAATGGAGCTATCTTTTTAAAGTTATTTTGCAAGAATGAATCTTGATGTTCTAGTGTTACACTTAGTCTTGAATTTTTATAGATGTGGTATCCTTTGCTCAACAGAGGCCTTGGAAACCAAAGATCACTCCAACACCAAGTGTGCTATTGGTACTAACCGTGGAAAATGAGTAGGAGTTTGAACTTAATGAGCACATATCCCACACACTATTATAGAGAGGTTTCCTGTCATCATAAGAGTTTCATTCTTCAGAATTAGAATTAGAGTTTAAGAAGGAGAAGGGTAGGTGACAATGAGAGAAATTTATTCCAGTATGTAGGGGTATTGGAGATAAGAAATGTTTTAGGTGGCTTTCAGGTATTAAGAAAGAATTTTTTGAATGAATAGCATCATAAGTTGGGTTTATGGGAATTATGTTCTGGTATTTTTATCCAGAGATTCATGGAAGAGTGAAGAGTGAGGGAAGGAGTTTTAACAGAGATTGAACTGGGATAGTGTTGGAACAGAAGTTAGCCAATCCTTCTGAGAGTTCTCAAGCTGACGAAGTCCTTCACGGTTGTCCTTGTTTTTGAAACAGAGGGAACAGATTTAGCTTGTAAAAATTTTTTCACCACCATACACGTTTTTCGGTAATTAGTAAAAGCTATCTCTCAAAAGAGGGCTGATCTCAAGCAAGGCAGATCTCAATCAAGTGTAACTCCGTTACGAACTTACCTGAGAAACTTGAGACATTGACATCTCTAGAAATATGGGCATAAACACTATGGGTGAAAGTTCTCAAAAGGAATCCAGAAAGCAAACTAGAACATTTGTAACTATAAATATGAATTAACTCTCCAGAAAGCAGAAACCTACAGCCAAGGAAAAGAAGATGAAGAAAATTCCAACCAGACAAAGCAGTATAGGAACAGGTCCTGTGTTGAGATAAAGCTTGTGTTGTTGAAGGACTGAAGAACTTCCAGAAGACTACTCTTAGTACTGTATGGAGATTATAGTAATTTGTGGGAAAGTAAAAAAAAATCCTGGGCTGGGAATTTAGCTCAGAGGCATAAACACCTGCCTTGCAAGTACATGGACGTGAGTTCAATACCTGGTACTGATAAAAAAAAAATCCAGACATTGAACTGGGCAAGAAAAATTAAATTGTGACATAGAAGTGATACAATAAATATAAAGAAAAACACATATTTTCAAAGCTTACTTGAAAGTAGACTCAACAAATGGTAATAAAATGGATGATGTAAAAAGGAAGGTCAAATATATGTTGTACATTTCTTGTTTGAGAAGCCAGGTGTATGGTAGTGTCATTTATTAAGATGGGAGTATTGGAGAATAGGCTTTGGAAGACCATTGTTCAGTTACTACAAACCAAAATGCAAATAACATACATCTGTTACAACATTTGAAACTTTAAAATTTTCATTTCCATCACTAAAAGAGATCACATCTCTTAATAAGTTATAGAGTCTCTATAGAGTACCATAGGAGAAGCAATCTAGCAATGTAGATGCTGATACATCAGAAATATATCTGAACTGAGATGTTGCCATGATCCTCAGATAGTTCTAGATACTCTATATGCAGAGCATATTACTATGGACTTGCATCACACAAACGCTCCTATTCACTCAATCATTTATTCAATTTTTGTTGTCTTGTGCCTACGATTTGCTAGGAACTGTGCTAAAATGCTAGGGAGCATAGTGCTACAGAAAAAACCCCAGATCTCATAAGCTTGTAATCTCGTCATAGAAAAAAGGCAATAAACTAGTCAGTAGCTAGATAAGGGAAATCATTTAAAAATGATTAACTTATAAAAAATAACACGGCAGTTTGTTGATGAGTCCCAGATACAATGGGTTACAAAATATACTGAAGGTGGGCACTGAGGTCTCTTTGAGGCTGTAGTTGGCAAGATAAAAATTGAACTTTAAAAAGGAACCATCATGAGATTTCTGCGAGATCTTAAAGGGAAAGGCAAGAAAAAAAAAATTTCAAATTCCTGAGGTGAGAAGGAGTTTAGAATGCTCAAGAAGTGAAAGGAAGATCAGTTTAAACTGAAGGCTAGTGAGTGACATGGTAAGCATCAGGAAATGAAGATAAAGGACTTGATAAGAAGTTTCTTGAAAAATGTAGAAGTGGCCCCCACATGATACTCAAGGAGCACCACAAGGCCTTTGAAAAATACGTGCAGCTGAGTGACATGATTTTACTTCTACTTCCCAGAGATGAGCATCATCTTAAAAACAGATCTTAAAGGGAACATGGGTGGTGCAACAAGTTGTTCTGGAGGACATAGCCACTGACAGAAACTCCAATTTGGATTGGGATTAAAATAGCAGCAGTGGGGCCAGGGATATCGCCTTGCCTGGCAAGGGCAAGGTCCTGAGTTAAATTCCCAGTGTCTAATAATAATAATAATGTAGCAGCAATGCACATAGAAGAATGATTTGAAGTATATTTTGGACACATATCAAATAGGTACTGTTTATGCTGAAAATTTGGAGGTCATGCCTCAATTTTTAATTTAAGCAAAAGTAGATTATAAGGATATGATAAGAAATGTTCTATGGAAAAAATAGAATTTTAAAAGAAACCAAATATTCTATTTTGAAGATGTCAAGGATGTTATACAACTTAGTCTAGCACTGAAGAAAACAGGTTGAGCTGTACTAATGAATTTATGAGTTACCAAGGAAGGATTACTAATTTATGCCATGGGACTGGTAACATCACCTCAGGAGACAGAATAACAAAAAAAGTGGGGCTCAGGATGCATCCCAGGAAAACCGCAGTACCAAAAGGGCTGGGAGAAGGGGAGCTCACCAAATGTATTTTCTCTCTTTATGATGCAGGGTATCTAGGATGACTTTGCTTTAGCCAGTGAGTGAAAAAGTAAACTCAGAAGAGTGCACCATTGTGGAAATCAGCGAGAAAAATGTTTTAATGGAAGAAATAATGGTTGAGAGGCTTGGCTGCTGTGGGATGGTGAAAGTTGATAACTTGAAATTCACCTGGTAGAGGCTTAGTAAGAGCAGGCTTAGGAGAAAGCAAGAAACTGGAACTTGATTGTAGAAAATGAATGGGAGGTGACTAAATACAAATACCAGCATAGATCAGCGTTTTGGTCAGTTTTACTGAGAAGGTGGAGTAGAAAAGGGCAGTAGTCAATAAAGAAGCTTGAGAAGACTAGAAATAGGTTTTCTAGAGAACAGGTTTTAATGCATGTTTATATTGAAAACTATCTGGAGGAAAGAAGGAAAAGGTTGATGCAGGAGAGACAGTATAATTGCAGTGGTGACATCCTGAAAGGATAACTTGTAGAGAGAACTGGAGTCTAAGAAAAGGGCCAGGTTGTGTGAGAACAGAAACAGAGAATAACAGGCTTAATTATGGGGAGATGGAAATGTCCCTCCCACTTTGCATCTAACTCCCCAACAGGAACTATAGGCAATGAGAATGGCCTAGGAGATTTAAAAGGCAAATGTGTTGGAAGGGTAACACACAGAAATGCCAAAAGTACAAATCTAACATGTCTTCTGTAGAAAATACTTAAAGGGAACGTTCGAATTATCACTAATGAACTGTGTTTTACAGCTAGGGAGGTATGGAATGATAGAAACCGGGAAAGGAATAAATGCTGATGGCAAAGAGTCTGGAATACGAACCATGGTGATGCAGTTCCCTAATGCATTCTGGTATGTTTACTTGGCATCTCAGCACAAATAACTATTTTAGTCCTTGAAAAGTTGGTCACAGATATTTCAGTTTTGTATGGACTCACCTGAAGAGAAAGTTTATGAATTTAGTGATATGTTCAGTATTAAATTGTGTGTGTGTGTGTGTGTGTGTGTGTGTGTGTGAAAGGAAGAGAATATTCTTTAATGGAAAAATTCAATTTACACTTTTCCTCCCCATAAATAATGGGTTACTACCCCTTTTAAAGCCCTTGTAGGGCAGCTTGTAAGATATATTTAGGGCAGTAAAATTCACCTAGAATGATCTTGTATCTCTGCATCCTCAACTGATTTTCCTCTTTCAGCTGTGCAGAATGTTAATTGTGTGAAGGTCACAAGGGGAAAGAAAACCTGCCCATCGAAGTACTTTTGAGGACAGATTTTATCCAGCTTGATAAAATACCCATTCTACAACATAGGCTATCATTGTGAAAACAGATTGTTCTGATCCTATAGTTTCTCTGGCATGGGTTTTTGTACTTTTTAAAACAAGTGCAAGGAAGGTTAATTCTGTCTGAAAATAATGCCCTATTCCATTTTTGTCATTGCTTATTTAAAAATCCATAAGAAGGAAATCAAACCAATATTTTGAATAATTACAGGGAAAGGTTTTATACTAAAGTTTTCTGCCATTCAGAAAATATAGGTTTATATGTATTTTCCTTTCCTCTTGGTGTGAGGCATTGAAGGATGACTTTTTTCTATGCCATGTGATTTCCTTTATCACAATTAAGAACATTTTTTAGTTCTATTTATTTGCAAAGTTTATACTCTTAAATTACAGGAAAGACTTTAAGGATTTAAAATGCTGCATTGTTTAATGCAAGAAAAATAAGAATTTAGATACTATGGAAATTTGAAATTCAGAAGTACAGGTTTGGAATATCTTGATATTTCATTCAAGTTTAAGATATTTTTGATAGCTGAATTAAGATTTACAAGATGATAGAAATGGAATTTTAGCTTTAAGTCAGTTTAACTTTTCAGAAATTGAAATCAGTATCCTCTAGATAAGAATGAATATCTGGAAAGTTGACATGGTACTGAGGTAAATGAAGTACAGTGAACATGACTATATGGTTTAAAGGTTTGTGAATGAGTTCCAGTGTACAAAACATTTCTGCGTCTCAGTGATCTTATTAAAATACAGACTCACACACAGTATGTCATAATACTGTGCATTCAAGTACAAGTTTTATGTGCCTCCAAGCCTGTTTTTCTCATCTGCAAGAAGGCTTAAAATCCAGAATCCTATTTTTTTTCTTAATATTTTTTGCTTAGGTATTAGGGTGTCTTGTTGTTGGTTAATTCTTCATCATGCATAGATACATGAATGTTCTTTGGGAATGTGTTACTTTATAAAGTAAAAAAAATGTTTACCTATTATTAATGTAGAGCTGCCTCTGTATATTTGTAACACTTGATATTTTTCTCTCCTCCTTTAGAATGATTGATGTTTGTCTCTGTGTAGCTTTTGTGGTTAGATTGAGTGATGATTTTCTCTCTCAGAGGTATCAGTGGGAACATTTCCAACTGCCCCAGGCAGTCATATGCTACAGCTGGCACCATATTTAAACTACTTTCCCACATAAGTGCATAATTTTGTCACCTGGTGATAAACAGCAAAGAGCTACAAAAGGAAAGATTGCAAAAAAGAGACCTGTTTTTACTGAGCTAATGCTGAAGCTCTGTCACTTAGACTTCTCGAGGTGATGAAGACATTTTTATAAGTTAAATAACTCATCACATTCCAGCAAGATGCAGCAAAACTCAAAGTGTCATTAAGTGCACTCACATTCTTGTAGGCAGGTATGACCAGATTCTGCCTGTGATATTCAGTGTATCCCCAGTTATTAAACAACTTGGGAATTTGTTGTTTGTTATGTTTTGTTTTGTTTTTGATACAGGCTTTTACTCTCTAGTTCAGTCTGGCCTCAAACTTGTGGAACTGTTCTTGCCTCGGCTTTCCCTAGTGCTGGGATTATAGGCATGTGCTATCATGCCAGGCTGAAGAGTTTTTAAAGCAAAGAAAAGCAACACAGTTTACTAAAGGAAGATAAAGAGATAAAAAATGAAATAAATCATTACTCAAATTATCTTCCAAAATGTATGAGAAATGATAAATAAATTTGAATTGATAATTTTTAAAATTTTGCATTTTGAGTCCTCTTTTTTACTTGTTGCAAACTGGCAAAGGTTCACAATGAAGTAGTGGGTGTATTTATTGAATGGATTAATGTGCTATCAATGGATTAAGTAATTGATAAATTAGTAAAAAAAATCTCAATATATTTAGTAATAGTTGAGAAATTAATTTAAACTTCTTTATAAAGTTTTATACTTTTGACATTACTATCTCTTTCTTAACAGTCTCATCAGCATACATCTCTGTTATAAGAGAAAAATATGTAAATATTCACACTTATACTTACCAAACCACTATCTAATACGATTCTTTCCTCGCTTTTCCAGTGCTGTCTTCTCTGTGGTACCCAGTTCCTGTTTGCATACTTATAACCTCTGTCATTATTGACTCTTAATTATATTGTATTCTCTTTTTTAGGTTTCCCCAAATCTGCTTAATAATTTTTGTTTCCCAAGTGAAATGATACTCTCCTTGGATAGGTATTTTTGTGCGCGCACGTGCGCACACACACACTTGAAGGGATCCAGACAAACATGTTTGTCCACACAGAAGATGGTGGGATTATTTGCTGCCTTTCTTCCTTCTGTCCTCACCAAATTACACTGTGTTGAAATTCACTACTTTTGCTCATGCAGCTTGACCCTACATCTCTCTACAGAGAATTGAACTGTCAGCCTTTGATATAACAGAATAATTTAGGTGATGAGGTTGTATTTTTTTCTCCTCAGATGATCATACTAAAAAAAAACTACTTTCTACAGAGATAAACCTCAAATTCTGTAACAATAAGAGCTGTGCCTCTTTCAAAATGACATTTATGAGATAAGTGAACATTCCACATAATAAATTTGAAGTGGAAGTTTCAGAAACATGAATGACAAGACAGTTAAGCTTCAATTATTATTATTTTTTGAGGGGATAAGAAAATAAGATGCTGTATGGAAGGTCATTGAGCAGTATTATTTCTAGGAAATATTCATTCATAATCTAAGATCCAGAAAAAGACTCATAAATGATAGTTAGTTTTCTGTAAATGTCTTCTAAAAGGTCCCAGACTAGCCCAGTCGGTGTAACCTACAAATGTGGTATGACCAGTTAGCTGTCGGCTAGCGGTTAATATAGTTTGTCCAGCTAGACCAGCTGTTTGGAGGCAAAAAAAAAGACAAAACACTGGAAAAACAAATTTAGAAAGATAAAGTTTCTGTAAACTTTCAACCATGGCACAAGTAAAAAAGAACCTATTTAATATTTTTTAAAAATTATGAAGTTTACAAAACTAGGCCCAGGGCCTTTGAAGATTTTGTTAGAAATAAGAGAGCCTGATGCTTAGATTTCAGAAACTTGCTGGTAAATTTGCCTCTGAGTGCAGAGAGGTTCCTCTGTTGGTTTCAAAGCTAGCTCATTCTAGAGGGAATATGAGGCATAGGAACAAGGGGAGAAGTTGACTCAAGATGGAATAATAACAACCAGGACCAAATGCTAGCATCACCTGGGAAATGTTTCAACAAAATCTTGGGCTCCATCTTCAGAAACTTCTAGGAAACTGTCTGGAATGGTGCCACATCATTGGTATTTCTCATATACAGGCATTGTTGAAAGTTACTGCTAGTCAAATCCTTACTGTTACTTTCTTAGTAGTAATGACCTATAGAAGCATATGTATTACCATTTTCTAAGCATGAAGATTCTGAGGCTCAAGGAGGTATCTTGGGTCAGAAATCGGTGGAGCCAGAACACAGATCTAAACTCTACCTGTCTTCTTTCTATAGCCATATATTTCTACCTCCTTAGCATGTTTAATAGAATTTTTGAGGGGCACAGAGAAAGCACAACACCTCATGGAATGGAAAAAATACCTAACTGGGTTCCACCCAGGGGTATTTGTAAGGACCACCTGCTAAGTAAGTTCTTGGGGAAACCCAGAAAGATACCTGCAGGGGCCAAAGTGATTGTCTACCCTGGATCTTGATGACAGCTAAGTTTTATCCTGTTTCTGCTTTCTCTCTCTCTTCCCCATTCTCCAAAATTGAGCATTCAATTCATTAACAATAGCAGTGATACAAGACTCTTCCTTACATCTTTTCTCATTCACTGAGTCACTTTTTTGTTTTTTGAGGTTGGAATTCTCCTCTTTTAATGCGACGTTAAAATTGAAATGCCTCCGGGGCTTCTGTTAACCAAGAAGATTTTCAACTTTATTTCTGTTTAGAAATAGTTGATATTTTCTCAGGCTAAGGAAAACTGTGAGTGGTGTTCCTCACTTGGATAGGTATCAAGACCTCTGTAGATGTCTCTTCTCTTTTTTCTTTGCTTTTCTCTTTTATTTTCTTCTGCTTTCCTCCCATGTCCTTTACTCTTCTCTTTCTCTTTTTTTTTTTATGAGAGATGGGCTCCTTGCTATGTAATCCTCCTCGCTCAGCTTCCACGTGGCTGAGGCACAGGCGGACACCATTGTGCTCGTCTAGATTCCTTTTATTTCTTGTATTAACGCCTTTCGGTCCTCTCCTTCCACTCTCAACTGTAGGGTGACGAAATGTGTTTGGTATAACTTGTATATACATAGATATCCCAGTTCTTGCCTTAAGCTCTTGGTTCTGTTGCTCAGTTATCACAAAGAGTGGTCTGCAGCCATTCTTGGTGTCCTGAGCGAATCAAAAGTCACTTTCTTAAATATGGATACTTCTATTTCTTCTGATAACTGAATAGAACCCAGTGACTCTAGACCATGAAGGAGCATTTTTGAAAACTCAGTCATACCAGGATTGGACAATTTTTAAAACAGATCATATTTTATCAACGTCATCTGCAGTTTCTGACACCCAATCCATACCCCAAAGCAAATTTATGCACCACATTTTACCCCATCTAACTGTCCATTAGCTCTCAAATCAGCTGGGCACCTCACTAGCTAATAAAATACATGATATTCATTTAAGATTCCTATGTTGCTTAAAGATGGAAGAATTTCGATGGCGACTCTGACTTGGTGATTTGATCTGGTTTTCTTGCGGCCTGACTGGGTAGATGAGATACAGAGGAAGAAACATGGAAGATGGGATCAAAGTATTAAACCTCCTACATAAAATGGAAATTAGATGCCTACCTGATACAATTTTGAGAGATAATAACATGAAAAAATCTTTTTGAAATTTATTGGCATATGAGAATATCTGCCAATATATTTTCAAATATTTTCTGCAAATAAAAGTTTCTTTTTCTCTACCAGAGAAAAGTATCTACTATTAACCTTCTTTTACAAAAAGATGCTTTTTTGGGCATGCTTTTATGAAAAGTTTAGTAACCCTTCTTATATCTCTATTTGTGGTTCCAAAAAGCTATCAGAAAAAGCAGTACATATTTTCTGAGGGTTGGAATATAAATTTAGAGATTCCAGACATCAAATTATGTCACTCCACACTGGCTGACTTGAGGTCTACAATCAACTTAAATACATAAATCAGGAGAAATAATTAGAAAATATATCAAACCTTCCTTTCTTTTTAGTGTAACAGGTACTCAGTTGGTAATGATTTACACAAGGCACTTAATTTCTCCTTTCTGTACTAAAAAGTGTGTTTTTCTTATTGCTTCCAGTTAATCAGCATTGAATACGAAGCAAAATATATATATATATATATATATATATATATATATATATATACACAAATGCACACATATATGGAAAACTCAAAAGCAAAAGTTATATATATATATATATATATACACACTGATTATATTTGATTCATTTATTAAATCAGCAAATTACTGAGTGGCTATTCCATGCCAGACACTATTCTGGGAAGTAAAAATCTAGCAAGGAGCACATCAGAAGAAGTCCCTGTCCTTATGTAACACAAATTCCACAAAAAATTAATAGGATAAGACATGATGACAGATTTTTCTTGTTTTGTGTGCCATCATGATTATCAGCATGTATTTGTTCTTTAGGTTTTATTACATGATTTAATAAAATTTATCTAATTAAATCTTTTTACCAAACATGGGAACAAAATTATACTTAACACATTTTATATGTGAGAAAAGGCAAGTTTAAAGATGCCTAAGTTCTCATGGCAAACCAGGGGTAGAACTGACCATGCACTTCATATTTTCAGACTTAAAGTAACATACTTACCCATCTTCCCACAATCCTTGCATTAATATATACTATGCTAGGAACAAAGAATGATACAATTCAAAGGGGTTTTTTTGTACTACAAGCTCAAAAATTATAAGTATATTCTTCCCAGTTGATCAACATAAATATACTTGAATATTCTGGAAGAGAAATAAAAGCACGTTTTATCAATAAGATAATTATAAAAATTTGGCAGTAGGTTTTCTCTGCTGTTTTTTTATTTGAAGAATTTACAACGTGACATTTTAGCCTATATAGCCAAAAAAAATGTTTGTGTTAGTGTTAATCATATGGTTTTAGTGCAATCTTAGACCAGCTTTATATTTTTCTGTTCTACTTAGATTACTGCCAGCATACTATAATTGAATTTTTCTCATGCCTAACTTCAGCAGTCTTATTTGTAGTTGACATTAAAAAGTATGTATAGGTAGACAACCACATCCTGAAAGAGAGAAAAATGATGATGGTGACAGCAATGAAGATGATGACTTATATCTTTGGGCCCAGATTTGGACACAAAACCATCTTCTAAAATATATATTGCACTGAAGTATTTTTCCTAATAACTTTTTAATGAACTATTGCATAGATGGATGTCTTTCAGCAAGAATTTTTGGATTAAAGGAAAAGACACTTTTATCTATAGTATAATGGTGACCTAAATAATTAGGAACAGTCATTGAGTAGCTAAAGCATAGACTTTTGCATCATTTGTGTATAGATTAATGCTGATAGCCTAATATAGTGTTCTTGAATCCAAGCAACAGTAAATAGAATGATTCATATTTTCTTTCAATAGGGAAACATTCTTCAAGAAAGAAAAGAAAAAATCAGTTTGAAGAAATCAGATACAAACATTTCCAATTGACAACTGGGAGAAAAGGTTCAAGTATTAGGATATACACATACACATTCTATACCCCAACCATTTTAGGGTACCAAGAGAGTACCCTAGGAAGCAATGACCATGCAATAAGTGTTCAGGATGCTGCAGAAAAGTCAAAGACCTCAGACTTTTATTCCATTCCTTTCTGAGCACTGACATTCAACATGAAGGACAGAACAAGTCAAATTATAGTGAGATCCAGACATCTTTTGTTGAGAAGGGTAGGTGTTTCAATTTTTTGAGGCAGGAGGATTTCTTGAGCATGAGTCCAAGGCTAGCCCAGGGAGCATTGCAAGACCTTATCTTAAACAATCTCAGCAAATGAATTGGTACTATAACCACTAAATGTGTCAGTTTTGTGTACATCAAGAGTAAAGACAGTCTGAGCCCTGAAGAACAATAGCAACAACCTTGTACATGCCACTGTGGAATTAACAATTCAACCTGCTGAAAATGAGAACTTTTTTGATGAGTCAAAGGAGTAGCTGCAGCTTGGCTTGAAATTTATACTGTTCTCTATTATTAATAAAGTTATGGTAACTGTCAAAATGGTTGGCACATAGTAGGTACTCAACAAATGTTTGTTAAATAAATGAGTGACTATTACTATATGATTATGTTCAAACTATTTCCCTAAGATTCTTTTCCTTTACCCGCCCTACAACTATGCTTTTTAAGTACAACTCAACACATAAAATTTTCCATTTTAAAGTACACAATTCAGTAATTTTTAGCACATTTACAGAGTTGTGTGGCCATTACTACCACTTAATTTCACAGTATTTTCATCTTGCGAAAACACCCCCATACCCACTGTTAATCAATTTCCACTCTCACATTGCCTCCGCTTCTGGCAACCACTAGTCTCCCATGAATAAGTACGTTTGCTTTTTCTGAACATGATCTGACTTCTTTCATTTAGCTTAATATTTTGAACATGTCTGCATATTGCAACATATGTCAATACTTTATTTTTTTAGAGCTTATAACATCCTTTTGTATGAGTATACACTTTATCCATTTATCAGTGGGTAAAGCTATAAAAGAGATACCACACTGATGAATACCAGTTTGAACTTTTTCTACCTTTTGGCTAATATGAATAATGCTTCCATTAATATTTATGTACAATAATTTTTTGGGGGGGTACAGAGTATTGAACTCATGACCTCACACTTGCCAGACAGGCACTTATGCTGCTGAGCTAAATCCCTGGCCCTGTGTAGAAGAATTTTTATAAATGTATTTTAATTCTCTTAAGTAGATATCTACTTTCATAATTGCCTCATTATATGATAAATATGTTTAGATTTTTGAGGAATTGCAAAACTGTTATCCACAGTAGTCATACCATTACCACTTTTATCATCCACCTCTGAGGGCTTGCAAATTACAATATCTTCACCCAAACTTACTGTCCATTAAAAAAAATGTGTGCGTGTATATCTATCTATCTATCTATCTATCTCTATCTATATAGAAATATATCTCAAATCCACTATATATATATATCCATCATAGTAGATTTGAGATATCTCATTGTAATTTAATATTTTCTTACTAATTAATGATGTAGAGCATTTTTTCCTGTGTTAGTTACTTATATATCTAATGAAGATATGCATATGTAAATCTTTTGTCCATTTTTGGTTGGGTTGTCTTCTTATCATTTACTTATAAACATTCTTTATATATTCTGGACACTAGCCCCTGCTTCCATGTGTGAGTTACAGCCATTATGTAGGCTGCCTTTTCACTTTCTTTAAAAAAGTGTTATTCAATGCCAAAAAGGTTTTTATTTTGGTGAGATTGTTTTTTTTTTCCTTTGATGGCTTGCTCTTTTTGTATTAGTTCTAAAGAACCAGTGGCAGGCCCAACATCTATACTGATTTACACCTATATTTTTTCCATGAGCTTTAGCTCTTATATTTAGACAATTTTAGGTAATTTTTGAACATAAGATTGAGTAAGGGCCCAAATTAATTCTTTTGCTTACATGTCCAGTAATTACTACACAATTCATTGAACTAAACTGTTTTTCTAAAGCCACAAAGGTTTTTCTTTAAATCTACCAAAATTTTTAAATGTACCAGAATTTTTCCAAATGTGTGTTTTTACAGTTTAAGGGAGTAATCTGAATGAACAATTCTTTTATTTTTATCAGAAACATATATTTTTAGAAAAATGTGTCACATTTTAGTGTCTGGCTTCCCATTTGTTGAAGGAATATAATTATTTCACTAGAAATAATGTTGCTTTAAAGATAAAGATTAAAATAACTGCAATATTGGAGGTACTTGTATTAATAAGTATGACAGTGAGGTAAGAATAAAAGGAATGGAATGTATTATTTGGTGGATTGTAATTTACTAACATTTAGATTAGATACTAGAGGTTATATCCCTGTCTATAGCAGCACAATTCATAATAGCTAAATCTTGGAAATGGTCTATACATCCATCAATAGATGAATGGATAAGGTAAATGCAATATTGGTACATAAGGGAGCATTATTCTACCATAAAGAAAAATAAACTTGAGTCTTTTATAGGAAAATGGATACCCCTTGAGACCATAATGCTAAGTGAAAATAAATGAGATGCAAGTTCAAATATTGTGTAGTTTCTCTCTTGTGAGAAACCCAAAATATAAATAAAGAACAAAGTAAAAGACAGATAATAGGAAGTAGGAACATAGATCTCTTCAAAATGGGAAGAGGATTAAAAAAATGGAGGGAGAGAAAGATGAGAAAAGAAATGTGTTATATACATGTTCCCATTCCCCATGAGGAATGCAATCATTATATACCACAAACATGTACTGTGTAACAAAAATAAAACTGGAAAATAAAAATGTTAATACACATTAGAGGGGAGTGAGCTATTAAGCATTTTTAATTAATAAGAGCTGCCATCAGTTTGTGAGCACCCATTTAAGTTTCAAGCAATGATGTAGGCAGTTCCTACCACAATTCCACCTTTCATTCATACTCACATGGCCATCCTGAGGTCACCTGGCCGAAGTGACAAAGCTAGGTGTGAGCCCATCTCTGTCTTACCTCTCAGCCTGCACAGTCTCCTTTATTCCAAGGTGCCATTTTGTTCTTAGTTTCTAAGAGTTAGAGGTTTAATGCACCATAGTTCCACTGCTGGTAGGTGGGGCTACAGGACTTCATAGACCTCAGTTATCCCTTTAAGTAGCTGAGGCACCTGTTTTACTAGCCGCTCCTTTCATCCTCAGCCTTCTCTGCCTTCTCAGTTTCTTTACGTTTTCTCATCTTAGAGGCATCTTTGATATCTTGTGAATATATGTACTTCAAATTTAGATAGAATGACAGCAATTAACAATTGTGTTTGTTTTCATGAATTATTATAAAAAGTACATAAACTAGGGTTCTCACAGTTCACCTGAGTTTCCTAAAATTAATCTTGAATCTATTTATGCCTTTTCCTCCTCTTTCCTATCCTCTCTCTTCCTTTCCCTTTCAGGTACTATGAGCCTGGAATATTAATGTAGCAGACAGGAAAATCTTCAAAATTAGAGCTAAGAGGCAATGAGACAAACACCTGCTTTTGAATTTACAACTTGAGACATTACCCACTAATTATTAAACCTTTCTGAGTTCTGTTTTTCTTATGAAATGGAGAGTATGAAATACATTTCACAGTGTTGTTCTGAAAACTAAATGAGATATAAATGTAGTGTCTCATCATATAGTAAGTACCCAACAAATGCAACCACTATTAATTATATTGCTACAGATCCTGATTTTGTCATCATTATTAAGCCAGATATTTATGTGAAAATTAGAATGCTTAGAAACCCATATGTTGCAAGAAATATGAGTCGTCTAGTGATTGTTAACTGGTTCCCTCTGCAAATAGAGACTCTTTGATGTAATTGAAACTTCTAATAGTATTCAGAATATACAGATACTAGAAGTGTGCTTGCAGTGTTTAAAATATTCTAGGTTATCCATTTTGTATCAAATAAGATGTTATTTAAATCTGTTGGCAACACTGATACGTTTTTTTCTTTTTTTGGTATCAGGAATTGAACTCCAGACCTCGCGCTTGCTGTACGGGTATTGTGCCACTGAGCTATAATCCCCAGCTCAGATTTCTTTTTCTTCAATAATCAGATATGTATTACCTAAAGTAAAAGTAACAAGGCATGATTCTTGACTAATCCGTTTGCAAAAATACCCTGCTGTGTTTGCTCATTTTTGTTACATTAAAACACACCATTCAAGCATGGTAGTTATATTTCTACAGAAGAATTCCAAAACACCGCAAGCCATTAACCTTATGAATCTATAAAGATAGGTTGAAGCTATTGCTTTATCACTGGAATCCAATTTGCTGTATGCTCATATGGCAATGTGTGATATACTAGTGTAGTTTTCAAACATTTTGCTCTGCCACACAGAAAGTAACATGTTTATGTTGTTCATTAACTTACATTCTTAAGTGAAAATGAAAAGCCTTTAACTTTGCTCTGTACAGTGTCCTCTTACATTTTTTTTTCAGTTGTATTTCACTCACCAATGCTGCTAAATTGATTTCACAATCCACTAATGGTTTGCAACCAGCAGCTGGGTAAACACTTTGTTTCAGCAAGTAGCCACTTCACTTTTAACTCCTTGCCAGAGTCAGATCAAGAAATTTTATGAAGCACCTAGAAAAACTTAAGAAGATTTAGTGTTTTCCAGTTTCATGCCAGGTCTTCCTCTTTGGTAGTATGTTGCCTTTCCCCCTTCATATTAATTAAAGGCACTCTACACGCTTGTCCTCAACATAAGACTACAAAAGCTCTCCAGTGCATCATGGGGTTATATTTTATTTCTTTTAAGTACAAGAAAAGATAATTCCAGCAATCTGTATTATTCTCTTTTATTTTTGCCATAATACCTATTAATTTTCCTACAGTTGATAAGGTTTGCATTTTGTGCTAAGTTCTAAACAAATGATTTATATCTAATGTCATGTTTTAAATGTGAAAAAGAGTATATTATCACAATGAAAAGGAAGGATGTCTAATAAAAGAGCAGGCGGACAGGGTGTGATTGATGTTCAGAAGTTATTTTTGCTGTGAACTCCCGTCAGCCTAGAAATCATAAAACAGAGAGGAGGCTTGGTTCTGCTCACACGCCCTTAGGGGATGAATGGAAGAGGATTTTAAATTCTGATAGAGTAACTTCAAAAACAGAGTGGCTGAAATAATTTATTTCACTATAGAGCAACCAGCTGAACTTTTATGTTGAAATGATTCTTTTTGAAGTTACTCCTATAGCAGGAAGGCGGAGTGGTCTCTGCACCGCCCTGCTAAAGGTGGCACAGCTCTGCATCCCTCCCCAGCCAAAGCAACAGGAGTTGCTCCAGTTTTCCACTCTCACTGATCACTCCTGAATAATCGACAGAAGCATCTGAAAGTCGTGACTTCCAAAACCGAATGAAGGAGAAGGTTGAGTTTAATGGCAAAGCTCTTGCCCCATAGAATAAGTTTCCAATGGTTGTTTGGGGCATTGTGTGGAGGCAAAAACAAGCAATATTGCAACTACTCCGTGGTTGGACATTTTTGTCCATAATGTCTATGCATTCAGTTAAATGGAATTACCGTATCTAAGCTGAGGGACCTCGGTGCCTTCTTAGAAGAGAAAATAAAAAAGTAGACCACAGGGCAAAGACCAAGGCTAGTTGATAGAGGACATTCTTTTTCATTTTCATTTCTTTCTATGAAGCTATGCCTGGCAAATTTCATGCATTTGTTTGGGTGACTGAAATTGAAATGATGACTGTCATCATTAGACAGTATTTCCCAACCTGATCCCATGTGTAGCAGTTGTATAAATGTGGGTTATCTAAGAATAACAATAATAAAGAGGCCAATAAGCTGTAAAATGAATTTTCTTACATTAACCAAAAACAAAAAAATGTGTTAAGCAACACATTTATCTATTTATATGTATGACAATGCATAGCCTACCATATTTCTAATATGTAAAGTATATTTGCCCATAGGAATTCATGAATTTCTTGCTATAATTCTAATTATCTAAAATGGTCTATCATTTACAAGTGGGAAACCAATTCTTCAAATTTTAAAATCACTATTCTAATCAGAGGAATAAAAAGAAGCCCAAAAGGATCCCTGAATTAATCATGTAAAGGGTCAAAAGTTTAAAAATATAAATAAAGGAAATGTGAATCAAGCAAAATTTGTCATCTAATTCATCATTATATAGCCATGCCTTGAGACAAATGGAAAAACACTCAAAAGAATGAAAATCCATTTTTTCTTTCCTGATTTACATTTTTCAATGAGATTCTTCTATGTTGTATTAATGTAAGCTGCAGAAAATGTACTCCTATAAATAATATTCCTGATTGTAATATTTTCTAATGGTACTTAGCTAAATAAATGATTCATTGTTAAAAATAGGATAGATAACTGAGACCAGAAGACAGACAGACAGACAGAAAGAAAGAAAGAAAATGACAACAGCAAAAACAAATTTCAAGTACATTTCTAGCAAAAGCAAATGAGCTAGAATTATAGAGTATGTTTTCAATTTGTTGAATTTCTTTAAGGAGAAATGTCTCTAGTCAAAAAAGACAAAAAGTTTCATAATTAGATACAGAAGTTTAAGCCTGGAAAGTTCTGCTTTAGGGTGGGGTTAATATATTGAATCATTTCATGGTTTACAGTCAATTAGAATTTATTTCACAGTGAAAAGATATAGTCAACTGAAAAACAGGCTTCTAGGGAGGGTGATTTTTGTCCTTTACTTAAGAACAACTATATTGAATTCTATTCGAATGAAACTATCAGTGGAGCATGCAGTAATTTTCATAATTCTGTATCTGGCTGGGATGTTGGCGAAATGGCACATAGCCTGAATAATTAAAATGGGATTTAAGACCATATTTTAGAAGGCTCTCATTTTTCATATTGGCTGCATTTGTGACTAAAGTGACTTTTGAAATTTTGAAAATTTCAGAGCTAAGCATAAAGTCATAACTTCTGATTCAAATGCCAACTTTGATACCTCTGTGTCTGTTATTTTCAGCAATTTGCCTACTTTCTCTGAGACTCAACTTCTCAGCTATAAAATAATGGAAAAATTACTCATATTGGGTTATTATAAGGTTCTTTTCATATCTAAAGCACCTGACACGCTGTAACAATTACTCTTATTAACATAAGTATCATCAGCACATGTAAATAGCTGTTATTATTCCTATGTGACTAAGCAGGTGGTCCTCTGTAAGTATATGTGTGTTGAGCTCAGAGCCTTAATAGTGAGTGGTATCTCCGGCTCTATTTTAAATTTCATTTGAGACAAGATTTCACTAAATTGCTAACTTACCTAGACTGGGTTTGAACTTGTGATCTTCCTTCTTCAGCTTCCAAGAGTCTCAGGGATATATCTATTATTTATATATATATATATATATATATATATATATATATAATTATATATATTATATATAATTATATATAATTATATAATATTCTGTTATATAATTAGGGATTTGAATTGATTGGTATGATGGTCCCATAATTGTGAAATTTGGAAATATGTAATCTAATAAACTCCCTCCATTTCTCTATTATATAAAAACAAGTAGGATCCTTGAGGAGCCCAGATTTTCATATCTGTAAGTTATTTGATCACCTTTAAGACCTGACTTTCTTCAAATGACTATTGTTCTTTGGGTTATTGTGCATTACATTGTAAAATGCTTGTACATCCTTGTATTTCATACATTTTTCTTACATGGAAAGATAATAGTATTGATTTTTCCTGGGATATTCTATTGCTTTGACCCAATACATAATGGACTTTCTATTGCAAAAATGATGTATTTCCCTTATATTTGGAAATGAGCAAGATGAATGCAAATATGGGGGGATAGTCTGTGTGTAAAACGCCTATGTACTTTCATTGGCCTTTCTGAGGGAAAATATAACCAAGCAAAGCACAAGTAACAAACCTTAGGGCAAAGATAATTTGGATATGGTGGCTGTAGGTCTCTCCACAAGATGGCACTCATTCTCCCTCTATTTATGTTTAATTGACAAAAATAAATGTCAGTTTTTTAATACACAGAGTCATTATATTTACTCTTGTTTTATAGAGTTTATAATATAGACACGCTATCATGTTTCTTAGTACCAATGACTTTAGTTTGACCCTCTCTCTGACTAAGTATGTGGCTAGTTTTCTGGAGAACCTACCTCTCTTCTCACTCTCAAACAGCAAACACATGTCATCTTTCTATTTTTTCCTAAAACTGCAATGAAATATAAACTGTTAAAAACAAAACTGAAGATAAACTAAAAAAGAAACATAATGGCCCCCAGTTGATATTTTCTTAAGTTAACGAGGATATACATTTAAAGTTTAAATCTCTAGAATATTTCTATTTGGATGTGAGTTAGAAGCATGTCTGCCTCCCAAGAACCTTGATTTCATTACTTTTTTTAGTGATGTAAAATATTACTACTGTTATTCTTGTTGTTTTAAGTTAACTTCAATTGGAATATCAATAAAAATTTAATTTTTCCTGAAACAATTTGTGCACTAAGTACTTTCTATGATCTAGTGAAAATAATATTTTTTACTTTTTAAATTAAAGAAAAATGTATCAGTTTCATTAAAAAACAAGTCCATGAATGATAGGTAATAAACAAATGGAATTTAATCACAATTCCCCAATTCTCTCTATAACATTGTGTCTCATTATATTTTCTAGTTACCAATTGTTTTTTCAAGACATTTACAAGATTTAGAGATTATGTGGGTAAAATAATAGTTCTTTTGATAATGTGAAAATAATGATCCGTTGTTATATCCTACTTTCCAGTATCGAGAATTTTTTGAACAATTGTAGAGTCAGATTTTGGCTATTTCCTATGAGATGATTTGGTGAAGGTTACAATACTATTTCATATGTTGATCACAATTCTCATTATAGAGTATTTGACTCACTTTTTAGGATATTAATATTGTTTTGGAAGTTAATTTAACAGAGTATTTAACTCTGAGTATCATAATAACTCAGAGTATCATAATATAGTGAAAGTTACACTTTAAACAAAGAAAAAGGAAAACCTAGAAGAGGAAGAGAAAAAGTATTACAGAGAGAAAAACTAAAAATGTATCAGAATATGGTTGTCAAGAAGGTAAAACTAACACAGGGAAATTTTAATAAAATAATAGTTACTATTGTAATAACTTTCTTGGCTGAATATTAAGCTATATACTTTATATTATTCATTTATAATTCAAGGTTTCTAATGAGGCAGAAATAATTATCATCTTTAACAGACTGCATGACTGAGAATCAGACAGTATAAGTGGGTTAGATTTGGAAGTAGGATTTAAATCCTAGATGTTGTTTGTTCCAGAATCTATGCCTTTAACCATTTTATAAACCCTTACTTATGATTTGTAAGGATATGAAATATTCAAAGATAAATATTATCATTATGTGACTGTAGCTTAGTTGTTTCATTCTTTCAAATGTTAAAAGCATTGAGAAAATGCATCTTCAGTGATCTCGGGAGACATTCTATTTGATACTGAGAAAAAGTTCCTGATCTTCAGGTGCAGAAATTATGAAACAACCAAAAGAAACTTGTGTAGATGCTGAAATAAATGTCCTAAAGAATGGCATTGTCAGAATCAACTTTTTACAAATTTCATAGGCAAACCCCCCAAATAATTTAAGAAGCTGCACTGGTATCTTCTTTTAAGGTTTTTGTTATGATTATAGACATTCTTATATGAAAGATGTTTAATACATATTAAAGTTAATGAATAGCACTTTACAGTCACTTCTAACCTGTGTTCCTATAAATCCGTAGATCTTTAAGCAGTTAGCATTATTTTTTATAATCATATTTCATTTTTACACTTTTGTACATTTTTCAAGCTAGGCACGCAGCCTAGTTTCAATTATTATAGCTACAGAGGCTTTTTCCTATTGCTGTGCTTTCATTTATCTTGGTTTCATGCATTCTTAAGTATTTTAGATTTTCCCCCTACTATGACTATTTGCTAGTGTATTTGAGGAAAGAGGAG
Organism: Dolichotis patagonum; assembly: GCA_004027295.1. NCBI lineage: Eukaryota > Metazoa > Chordata > Mammalia > Rodentia > Caviidae > Dolichotis > Dolichotis patagonum. The sequence goes on from PVJX010002316.1 coordinate 49,878, forward strand.
ATGAAGTTGAGGGGTAAATGTTGGTTTGCTTTGAAATATAGTCAGTGAAGTAGAATTATTATGCCAAAGAATATGAATAGCTTTTTAATTCTTGCTGAATAATTCTGGAATGTTTAAGGAAAGAACGAATAGTTTTTAATGATTTCAGTAACATATAAATCATAGATCCTAAATGTAGACATGTACATGTGGTAAGTTTTCCTAGTTTTACACACTGCCAAAAAAAAGGGGCGCAACTGACCCTGCGTTTGACACAAGAAGGTGCAGGGCCAACACAACCTGCAGGAAGCAGGCCCCATATAAAAGGGGCAGGAACCTCCAGTCTAGCAGGACGCTGTTGTATAGAAACCAAGGCCCAAGCCAGATTTCCTCTGCATTCTCACCATATTTTATACTTGGTGTTTTTGAATATGGTATAGGTAAAATAATTTTTCTGACCCTCAACCATCCTACTAATTTAGGGGTTAAAATTTATCTAATTAAGAGTATTGGAATATTAGACTGGGGTGTGGATTAGTGGTGGAGCCCTTGCCTCGCATGCACAGCCCTCAGGTTCAATTACTACAGCTAGAAAAAATAAAAAGGATTTGAAATTATAAATTAATGAATACACATGAAGTGCATAGGTTGGTCTCTAGCTCCTAGCCTTTGGACATTTCTCCATTTGGTGAGCTCTAGGCAGTTATTCTATGTTCCCAAAGTTCTAAATTTAGCTACATCATTTTTAGTATTACCATATCAGTAGGTCTGTATGTTAGTCATAATTTGGCTTCTTTACCTGTTGATTCAAAGGCCTGAAGAGCCCAAAGTGGCCTGGTGGCAGTTCTAACTTCAAGGTCACTAGAATCACTGCTGTGTATCCTCATGGAATCATTCTTCTCTTGCCAGCAGTGTTTCACAAACAGGAAGCAAAATGTGAAATCAGATATACTAATTGTATGGTCTTATGTTGCTTTATCGATTTACTTATTGTGGTTTAGATTTTCAAGTTTTAAATACTGTATCTATCTATCTTTCTTTTCATGAGCTGTTAATGTATCCCTTTTATTAAGTATCAAGAATTTCATTGCTTCTGTAACTGGAGAGGGACATTTCATTTTTCTCTAATTTTCAATAAAATGGTTAACTCTGACTCCTATGAAATTCAATATAGTGTTTGGTATGAGAAATGACTGTAGAGCTGGGTGTTTATTTCAGTGGCGTAAGTGCCTGCCTGGAAAATGTGAGGTTGTAAGTTCGATCCCTGGTACCAAAAAAAAAAGACTCTAACATAATTTTTTCTATTCCTATATTACATGGACCCCAAACTACTTATTGAACAGTAATTTATTTCTCAATTGTTGCAGATTCATATAATTATTTTAATTGATTTTACCAGTCTCAATTATATTTCACTAGTCTGGTTTTATGGGCTTTGAAATTTTACTTAATGTATGATTATTGTTTTGTCAGTGTAATCTCTGATACAAGAAATTATAAAGAGATGCAAAAATTTTCTTTATTATATTGATAATGATAGACTCTTTATATGTTCTGATGTCCATTTTGTGCATTTCAAAGTGTCCTCTTCTGAAGCCAACTAATGTAAGCAAGGAGGAGACGTTTAGGATTGCAATTTGTGCCAATGAGCTCTCTCAGTGTAATTGATACATTTTGTTGAATATTTTATGGATTTATGAAATCAACAAATGAAATAGATGGTTTCTAAGTTTCTTACAATGGAAAGCTCTCTGACCCATGTTTTTTTTTGTTGTTGTTGTTTTGGGTATTTTTTTTTCTTAAATAACCAACAGTAATCATTTGGAGGGTCCTAGTGTCTGAGGACATATTCCCCTTGTGATGTGAGGATAACTGCAGACATGATGTCTTTTAGGGATCATTTCTAAATACCACCACAAACTCTACACCCAAATCTCCTACGACCTCTTTCAGCTTCTCCTTTTTATCACCTTCATACCTTTCTCTACCACTACTCAGGCCCTGGAACATAATAGGAGAAGATTAATTTGTTAAGTGATCTAAGCCCATCTGAGCAGGACAGAATGTTCACTGACACAACATTCTCTTCCTCCGAGTGGAGGCAAGAAGGAGTTTCTAAACCTGTGAAGTCTGAGGTTCTGGCACTGTAAGAATCTGTTAATACTGCATTCAGGAGAAACTTCATTCTGACTACAGCTCATATGTTTCAAACTGGAGTAGAGGCTAAAACGAGAGCTAATGTACCTGATAATCACAGTGACAGAATGAACATATGTGGAATTCTTTGAATTCTCTTTCTAGTCCAAGATGAACAGTGAGACTTATACATAGACACAGACTTAGAAACTTATAATATTTTCAGTCTCTGCCCAGAAAATCATAAAGGATATCCTAAAGTGTACTGCTTAAAGTTGTTGCACCTTAACACTGTAATTTATTGTTCAAAGCAAATGATAAAGTAGTTACTACTGTTCCAAGAATATGCTGTGCTAAGACTCTGGGAACTGCATTTATCTAAACAATGATAACATATAACATAGTAAATACAAATAAAATTTTCTCATCTATCATGTTTTTTGATTGCATCTTAAACAACAACATTTTGGTACATATATCTAAAATGAAGGTGGAGATATTTTACAACTGTAAACCATCCTTGCATAGCAGGAATGTAGTCCATTAATTCTCAGAGCTTGAGGCAAGGCTGACAATTCATAAATGGTAAATCCAGAGAGTTATGAAGATATTAAATCTCACATCTGGTGAGATAATGTGTTATTTCACTGAGTTGATTGATGGACACTTGGCCATTACAGTGCAATTTGGGAAATCACACTGTTAATTGCTAGGGTTTTAGCAAAGCTCTGTAGTTCAATTCCAATTACTTTAGTTTTGAAAAACAGAACAGCTGGATGGTAAAATTGCTCAGAGCTGTCACTGAGGGAGGGTACCAGTGAACAACCTGATCTCTACCATTCCTGACTTGGATTTTCTGCAGTTATTAGTTGGTGAAATTGAAGGCTCCTGGTGCAGGAGGCTGGTTGCCACGTGTTTTCTTCTGATTCAGAGCACCTTTGTTTCTTCTCTGTTCATGTGGTCATCACCCTAATCTTCGGACTCTCTCTCTCTCTCTCTCTCTCTCTCTCTCTCTCTCTCTCTCTCTCTCTGATTATTACTCACTTGGCTTCTCTCTTCACAGGGGAGAGATGAAAAAAGATCAAATCTCATCACATGTCGATCTCCTTATTGTAAGGTGATCATTTCTTGCTTTAGACCCAGCAGTGTTTTAAACTTTCTCATGATTTCTTGTGCCATCAAATTGACCTTTGGAGCCTCTCCTTATGGGGTGAATTACATGTTTCCATATACAGTCTCTTCATCTCTAGCTATGTATAGAAAGAAAGGCACCAGTTGTGCTTTGGAAATTACCTAGTACTAGGGACAGAATGGAATCAGATTGGATGATTCAACTCCCTAATCTCTATACCTATGCTGCTTCACTGATTGAACCAGATAACTATCAAATGTTTGCTTTGGTTAATGTAATAGAAATATTAGTAGCTTCTTCCCACTTAAGATAACTGTAACTATCTAAGGGACTTTATTCAGTAGTGTTAGGATATAGGATCTATAATGAATGGAGGGTGTCCTTCTGATAAAATATCACTGAGGACAAATTTAGGAAATGATTTCAAAGAAAAATGCTGAGGAAAACTCAGTTGGAAACTTCAGAGAAAAGAAAAAAGTGTCTTACATTTCTAGCTTCTTAGTATTATATATTTATATATATATATATAAAATTTAATTTGATACTGGAAATTTATGCTAATATTTTTTCATATTCCTTCAAGTCAATGCTCTTGAAATATGTATTCAAGATATTTTCACAGGGCAGGCTGTGGGGAATCAGGGCTGGTTAGAGTACTTGTTATAACATAAGAAAGGACATTTTCTATCTTGGAGTTGTCCTGAGCAACACAGTTATGAACCTAGACCAGCATGATATACAGTTAAAAATAATATTTGCTCTGTAACTGCTGTTACTCTTAGAGAAACACTGTTTGGGGAATCTTACTCATCTTTCTTTCCTGAGAGACTTAACAAAAAGTAGCTGTTGTGCTCTGTGCCTCATCTTAACATGATTAGTAATATCCCTATACTTCTCAAAAGAGTTCAAGGTTGGAAGATAAGTTACAGTTACTCTACTTAGCAAAGTATGCCTTCTGAAACATAGGCAATGTTTAACTTCAGAGGAATTCTGTTAAATAAAAGTTCTTCAGTCTTTTTCCATGAATTGTCCTTTTCTTTACCTTTTAGACTGATACAACTAGCTTATTTATCAATTAAGTTACACATACTTATTCAGAGAAAAGTTTGCCTAACTGGATTCTTAAAACAGATAAATCAAGAACTGTTACAAGCTAAGAGATCTTGTTTACTTTTTAAAAAAATTTTATTTAAAGAGAAAAAACAAAACAAAACAGAATAAAGGGTAGCAACAATACAGAATTCCAAGGAAAAAAGGAAAAGAACAACAACAAAAAATCCTAAGAAATTATTACCTGACAAATTACATACTGACTTCTTGGAAATAGTTGTTCAAATTACAAAGTTAAAACATGTAAAGTAGACATTCAAACAGCGAGACTGTTAACAGTTCTGCTTCACGATCTGACAAAAACAGCAATGTGGTCATCCATCTTACCCACTCAAATATACATGCAATTATATCAAAAGGGTAAAATTAAACACAACAAAACAGAACAAAGCGGATCACAAGAAAGCAATGTAAGAGACATAAATTTCAAAACTAGACAATCGGAGATATTCACCCTCCATCACACTGACTCTTGTTTTCTTCCAAATAGTTGTCCATATTGTCACATACAGGGAATTCACATGAAACAACCTAGTATGGAATTGATCTGAGCAGGATGAGGAGGGCATTTCAGGTCTTCAAGACCAGACATTAGGGAAGCCAAGAATGGCTGTCATAGTATCTCTCATTTTCCTCAAAACATCTGTCCATACCTTCATATGTGTTGAACTTAAACAAGACAAAGCAAGCTAAAATCACTTTGAGCAAAAAGTGATAGTTTTGCTGGATTTCACATCATGACATTATGGAATCAGCACTGGGTACTATAGTGTCTCTTTTTCTTCAAAGTAGTTGTTCATTTCAACATGTGTTATATAGCTGGTTCTCATAAACTGTTTATAAGCTCTACACATGAATGAGTCTCTACATGTATATCTATCTTTCCTGTATTAGAGGGAATAACAAAACAAAGCAAGACAAAACAAAACAATTCCTAGAAAAGCATGAAGCAAAAAGTCATATGAAACCACAATATAAAGTAATCTACAATGGTTACCATGATGTCTCAGCAGTATATAACAACATTAATAAAAACAAAGAATTGGAGATATTCTAAGACTTCAAAAGCAAGTAATTATCAAACCAGAGTGGGTATCTTAGTGAATTTTGTCATCTTCAGTGTAGTTGCTTATACTCTTAGACTTGATTCTATCAGTCATAACAGATTTAAATAAAACCAGTTAATACAAAGTAGCAATCTGACAAACCAAATAAGATCAGTCATAATAAGACAGTATAAATTATAAAGGGCTTAGGATTAAGTTGATAGGAAATTAGGGATGATTACCATAATATGTCCTCTTATTTTTGGGATAGCTGACCATGTCCTCAAGTGTAGCATAAGTAGACAAACTGGAACAGCACATAATCCATCCAAGCAGAGTGGTGAGAATAATGTAAATTCTAAATCTTGTTACCCCATTAACAGTATCCTCTGCCTCCCTTTTTTAGACAATTCCTCCCCTTTCACTCCCATGGGGTGCACTGCTTGTTTTGGGTCCCACTGCCTCCCTATATAGAGCAGTTCAATGGACCCTATCTCCTGATCTACTCTGCTGTGTTTCTCTCTGTTAATATTTCAAGGCCATCTATACTAGAGATTACTGTCAATCTTCTCTGCTTTATTTCTGCCATTCTGTTTTCCTGCCATTGGTTGTCTATTTTTCTGTTCCACTCCACTATCTGGTCCGTTCACTGAGGCCTCTCTGCCACTGTTCCTGAAATGCTCATATTCTTGTTCTCTCTCCCTAGAATGTCCTCAGTATTTTTTGTAGTGTTGGACTTGTGGTCACAAATTCTCCTAGTTCCTCTTTGTTATGGAAGCATCTTGTTTCTCCATTAATTTCTAGAGAGAGTTTTGCAGGATATATCAATCTGGGCTAGAAATTGTTCTCCTTCAGCGCTTGAATTGCTTCACTCCAAGCTCTTCTTGACCTGATGGTCTGTGTCGAGAAGTCTGCCATGATTTTGATGGGTTTTCCTTTATAGGTGATCTGTTTCTTTTCTCTGATGGCTTTTAATATTCTGTTCTTATATTGAATTCCTGGGATCTTGATTATTATGTGTCTAGGTGTAGCTCTGTTTTGGTTGCAGGTGGCTGGAGTTCTGTATGCTTCATACATCTGCATATCATTTCTTTTTTCTATGCTTGGGAAATTTTCCTTAATAATTGCTGTGAATAGCCTTTGTAATTCCTCTGTTTTGACTCCTGCTTCTTCATTCACATGCTTTACTCTTAAGTTATAGGTCCTCTTGTTGTCTTCCAGTCTTTGTATCTTTACTGCCTGCTCCCTTGTTATTTTTAAGAGATCTTCCCTTTCATGATCACACGTTGCAAGCCTGTGTTCAATTTTTGATAGTCTATCTTTGGTTTCTTTCAAGCAGTTTTGCCAGCTTTCTGTGGAGTCTTTAGTTTCCTGATAATCTCTTTGAATCTGCTTCATGAATTCTAGGTTTTTTCTGTAATCTTCATTAAATGTTTCTTTTTGTGTTCCTCCATTCTTCTGTCTGTCTTCTTGAGAGGTACCCAGCCTTTCTTTTATTAATCTACTTATCTCTTGTTTAATTTGAATTAATATTTCAGTTTTGGTCCCGCTTACGAGGTCCTGAAGATATCTCTTTATGTCAGCTACCACTGTGTTTGATGTTGCATGTTGGCTGCCCTCAGTCTCTTTTGTATTTACCTCTCCTGGATCAATGTTCTCAGGGTTGGGAGCTGGGGTTTTTTTCTTACTTCTCCCTTTCATCATGTTTTTGGTTCCTTCCATACAAGTGTACAGTGTAATTCCCAGACCATTTTCTTGTTGGTTAAGGCTCCTCTAGAGGACACAGGCTAGGCACTTTTGCCCACTTCAATAGCCTATCAGAGATTAGAATTCACCCACGGGCAGTGTGTGCTGGCTCCTCCTCTTAGGGCCAGTCAACCTTTGCAAGCCTTCACTGGGTCAGTTTGTGCCAATCTCAGGGAATTAATTTGTAGTTACTCACTGGGTCCCAGCCAGGGGCGCAGCCTAGTCCAAGCAGATTCTACCAATCTGCTCGGCGAGGGGAGCAACCAACTGAAGCCACTTCCTTATGGAGTTAGGGCTCTCCTGCCCAAATCCAACATGTTGTCCAGTTGGTTTCCCCTTTCCCGTGGGAGGGTCTTATTCCCATCACTCACCGTGTGTTGATGCTGGTTCCCAAGAATTGCTGGGTTCCCCCATCTCTGACTTTAGCGCGGCTGCGGTGCGAATTCACAGTGCCTCTGGATGGGTCGTGTGCAGGGCCGGTTCAGGTGAGCTGCATGCAGGAATGTTCAGGTCTGCGCTCTGGCGACTCAAGCCAGTTGCTTGGGGGCTGATCATTTGGATTCAGGCGGCTCGAGGAGGGCGCTGTGCTTGCTGATCTTAGCTTCTCTGATGGTAGCCCCAGGACCTCATATTCTAGCGGTTTTTTGCACTTTAGTTTCTTCGTGGGTTGTGAGAGCCCATCTCTCTCTGTTTGCGTCTCTCCAGGGTGTTTTATTCTGGCATTTGAGCTGTCTCTCTCAGAGAAGGTCCCTCTCCTGCTACCTACCGGTCTGCCATCTTTGGTCTTCCCCCCTCTTGTTTACTTTTAAAACCCAAGAGGTAACTGTGTACATTAATTGTTTTTACTTGTCATTAATTCGCACTCAGTATTTTACATCAACAGCAAATTTCTTAGCTCTGAAATCTTTGAAATACTACTGTTATAAGTCTGTCTTATATCTCCTGTAACTGTTTTTTTTTTTTTTTTTACTGGGGATCAAACTCATAACCTCGTGCTTGCCAGGCAGGCACTTATTCCACTGAGCTAAATCCCTGACCTCTTCTTTAAATTTGATACGTTTATCATTTCCACTTTTCTCTTGTAGGTCCTCTTTTCTGGCTTCTTATTCCTGTGAATCTAACCTGTAACCTTTCTTTGACATCTTTGGATTCATATGTTTTCTGAAGAACAGGCAAAACCATTTGGACATGTTGTGTCTGAATATGAGTAAAGGTAGGACTATTTAAATGGAAATTTTTTAGACGACCCTGAATACTTCCAACTGTATTACTACTGAATATTTTATCAGTGGAAATGCTAAATATTTTCACATCATTATATCCCTTCAAATTTGTTGTGGAGGGCTGAGGATTTAGCTCAGTGGCATAAGCTCCTGCCAGGCAAGTGCGAGATATGAGTTCAATCCCTGGTACCAAAAAGAAAAAAAAATTTTTTGTGGGATTTTATTACTCTTGTTTTAGTATTTACACTGCTACTTTTGTTAATTGAAATTCATTTACTTACATTCCTAATGGTACAGGCCCTATACTAAAGTTGTAATCTGCAATAAATCTGCTCTCCATACGGAGTGTCTCTGAAGTTCTATTTTGTTCTTCCCCTTTCCAGATCTATCTGCTCAGAAAACAGGATATTTATATTTAGTAACTTGGTAATGTGTAGCTCTATTATTTCCCAAATGTGATTTTGGTCTCTCTAACTCTATTTCAGCTTTATTTGGTGCAGGAAACATGTTATCACTTACCCATTGGATCTCATAGAACTGAGATTTTTGTTAAGTACAACAGAAAAATTTCATTAGTCAGCTTGAAAAGTTCTTGACCAAAGATGTCAGCAATGTTTTTGTCTCTAATTCCTGGATACAGAACATGTTTTAGTTATAATTCTTTTCTTGCAACTGGGAGAAACCACTTTTGTCTTACTTAGCAAAAACTAGAAATGTTGCCAAGATCTGTTGCAAATCTGAAGACTACATGAAGGATTTAAGGAGCAGAGGAAATTCCTGTTTTAGAAATAGCAGAGTCCAATGAATCTCTGGGGTTTCACCTAAGTGATATTAATTGGAAACTGATTCTAATGTAATTTGGCTTGGGATTCAAATTCTACAGGTAAGCTAGGGTCTTCTGTTCTTTTGGGAGAGAGAGGAAGGTGAGCTTTCTGGTTTGCTCTTGTCTTTGTGTTTAGAACAGAGACTTCAAATTTTCCATCTCTAAAACCCTCCCTTTTTTTGTCTACTTCCAACTCCACATCTAGGTACCGATACGTTGGTAGCAGCACCAATCCACTATTGTCCTTCACTTCATCCCACTTTTATTTTCTTTTAACTAGGTTGTTTGTTTCTTTACGGGTCATGTTATGGCACTCCTCCAGTTCAAGGTATTATTTTATGACTAAGTCCTTATATCTCTGTAACATCAGATAGAGCTATCAAGGTTAGAGGAATAAATGGTAATGCAAAGCTGCTATATATAATAGAATGTTTTATGTATGATTTGAAGCTCATAGTACTGACAGTATTTTAGGTCCATTGGAGTATTCAAGCAATGTGCTCTCCTATTATTTTTTCCAGACAAATTTGTAACTTCAAATTTCTCTCATTTTCAGTATTATCTCTTTTTAGGCAAGCTAGCTCAATTCTTTATTCCTAAAAACTATCAGTTTCCAGGGAGTGGTAATTCATATCATATATATGATCATATATATAGTCAAAGTTAACATCCTGGTAAACATCAGTGAAAAGATAGATATCCTCCCAAGCTGTTTGTGATACTACAGCAAAGTACCAGAAACTTATTTTCTCACACTTCTGGATACTGGGTTGCCCAAAATTAAGATGCAGCAAATGCTGCATCATCTTGTGGCACAAAGTGGGAGGACAAAAGACTGCAAGAGGAGTCGAACTCACTTTTTAGTGGCGTCCCCCCACCTGAGGATGTTTGAACCCTCATGACATAACACCACCTAAAGCTTTCATGTCTTAGTAGTGTCAGAAAGACAATTAAGTTCCAACATGAGCTTTAGAAGAGACAAATACTCAAACCATAGTTACACTGAGTTCATTGTTGACATATAGTAACATTATTGTTTTTTCTCTTTAAATCTTAAAAATACTGTGTTAGATAGAAAATAGCTTTTGCTATTATATTTCCTGTCATGAGACATTTCATTAAAATTTTGCTTATTACTTACTATTTAACCTTAATATTTTATTGCAAATAATTGATTTAAAATAATTCCTGCATTAAAGTATGATTTCATTATACTAAAACTTCTTGATTCTTTTTTTGGTAAGAATTATACTTTATAAAAAAATATAGGGCAAAAGCTAATGCTAATATTTATAGTACAGTTATGCTGTACATTATGAAGTAATTTAATATAAGCGTAAGATATTTTGGTAATAATTATGGTGTGAGGAAACATTAGCATCAGGACTTTGAGTCACAGTATTGGTCAGCCTGGCTGAAATTTACTGTAGTGATTATACTACATAATGGTACTCCAATAAATTTCTAAACACCACACTCAGGGTAAGCTCTCATGGTACAGTATACTTCGTGTATTGTCACACATCAATGCCATAGGATTAAGGCTTCCTGACTTGCTGTGCAGAGGACAGTGAGAGCTCCCTATTGATACTTGCCTGGACAACATCATATGCCTTCCTCCCTTGGCAGATTTCAGTCTGTATCCTTTTCTAGATAAATTGAAGCTACGAAAATAATAGTTATCTACAAGCTTATAAGTCCAGCTGGAAAATTACTTATTTAAGTATGGCTTCAGAAATCTCTACAGTTGCAATCCATGTTTCAGTGTAAGGGTGGTAGAGTATAGGAGCAAGACCCTTAATTTGACCTGCAGCTTAGAAAAATGTAAATAAATAAAGTGAATGTGGCTTTAAGAACTACTTTTCCCATTGCCTGATCTCCCAAGAAATTGTCTTAAACTCACAGTAAGTCTGTTCTTTTGTCAGAAAAATTAATTATGGATTCAGTTTTGGCATATTCATGAAAGTCTTCAGCTACACATTACTTATTTCCCAACTTTATGATTAAAAATACATATGTTTAAAGAAATACATATGTTTTTTAAAAAATCAGCTATTTGGGAAGTCTTAGTTCTTTTAAAAATCTGTTTTATTAATAACTAGGGAGAAAACTTGATTGATAACTAGGGAAGAAGAAAGTAAGCTTTTTTAATAACTAGGGAGAAGGAAAAGAAGGAAAAGAAAAAGAAAGAAGAGACATTCTCACACATGTTGAAACTAAGCAGTACAAAAGAAATTATCAATAAAAATAAATCTCCTACCTTCATCTTCTGATGAACTCTTTTATATTTCTGAAAATCTTACACTTATAAATTTATTATTGTTAGAGTCCCTTTCAGATTGTTTGAGGATCTTAGGTTTCTATTGTTTGCATGTGAAATTTCACACCATATTCACATACAGTTTCTTAGTGTTCTTCATGTTTGCATATCAATGCTTAGCAGGTGACACTTTCTTTCACTTCTGATCTCACTTTATATTACTTTTTATTATCATTTTTTCATATATGCTAGCTATGCAAATATCATTTTAGTTTGGTATCTTTCTAAGAAATACACATGTGTCTCTTACCATATCTTTCCAATTAATGGTTTGTAATTGACTGCCTACTACATTATTTGAGGTGCCAGTCAGTATAGGAGGGTTACATTTTACAGAAATACACTTAGAGTCTCTCCACTATATTTTCTATTCAAAGTTTACATTTGAAGTGTGTGTGTGTGTGTGTGTGTGTGTGTGTTGTGTTTACTGACCTTTCAGAAATGACCTTTATGTTTTCAGAACCTTTTCATGTTGTATGATACAATCTTTATTTAATGATTAAGTGAAAAATTAGACACACATTTTTACAATTTTCTGTGAAGTTTTAAAGCAGATATTAATGTTATAGAATGAATTAAACTGCGTGAACTGTAAACTGCATAAACTGCATGATATTTAGAAAATAATCCATAAGTAGGTACCAAGATGATGCTAATCAGAGTGTAATCTCAAAAACTTCAAATACAGAATATATCAAGACAGTTGACCGTTTAGCCAAATTCTATTGAGAGTGTTTTTTATTTTCATTTGTATATCTTAGATTTTCCAAAGGTCCTAGAGCAGCAGCTTAGGAAATGGCCTGCCTTAGTGCAATTCAGTTTAGTTCATTCTAATTGCATTTCATTTTCTTTCTGCATGTTACAAGTTCAAGACAATCCCAGCAGAAAAACTTTCAGGCTGGAGATGTGCAGAGATCTTCGTACAAACTATAACCCATTTGAAATTTTTTGAATCAAAATCAGATTTTCTTTTCAGCAAAGTTGTCCATGCCTGTAAATACTTAGATTGTCAGTTTATTTATGGATTATTATTACTTCTTTCTAATATGGTTGCTAATTCACCTCCAACTTTTAATAAAAAGCTACTAGTTGACAGAATAAATGCTTATCCTGAAAGAGGTGGAATAGGGACATAGCTGAACTATTTCAGTCTAGATCACTAAAATTATAATTTGCATCTCGAGTGGTACATGTGGTTTCTGAAGAAGAAACAGTGGGCAAACAAACTTTCATGTGTTATGTTAATTTATGGGTGTTTTTCTGTTCTTTCCCATCACTTTATGTTTAACTGATAATCCAAACCTAAAGAAATGCATATCTTGCTGTAAATGATGGAAAGACTAGGTCTATCAGAATTGCAGATCCCATTTCCTGTGAAACTTTCTCCCTAATGCTCTCTGCCTAGTAGAGGGAAATATTTCTTTACTGCCAGAAGTCCAGTGTGGGGCTGAGCAGCATCCATAAGCAAAAGTGCCATGTAGTGATAGTGTTTCATTTGTTTTCATTTTAAAATACTATTTTAGTATTTAGTATTTAGCTTTCAGTATGTAGTAAAATAGTAAAGAGAGTTACCCCAGAGCTATGTTGTATGCTTCAGTTTGTAGCTTTGAGGATTTTTGTCACGCAGCTGTCTACTTTTCACTTATGTCAGTGCATACTTCAGTTTAAGAAACACAAAGTTAAAATACGTGAAGTGGAGACTTCCTAGGACTCATCAAACAAGTTTCTTTCTGCAGAACTTTGCTGGATTTTGGTACATTTTATTTGGAGAGTGAAAAGCATGAGGAGACGAACTAAGCAATTCCTAAATTGTACCATATAACCTTTTCATATAGATCACTTACTAACATTTTAAGGAATGAGTGTTCTAAGAAACACCTCTTGGGGAAAACTGGCCTAAATTAATTATTTGTGCTTTGGCCAATTCTTTTATAACCTGCCATGCAATTGTGTCTGTTCTTTGCATGAAGCTTTTTAATCATTTCTTTTTTATTTTTAAATTTGTATTAGCATATGTTTATAGTGCATAATGTTTACTTTCCTTGTGGGAAATAGGTGCACGTATGTAATACAACTTAACTCTTTTTTTTCCCACATTCCCTTTTCTTTTTCTTCCCCTCCCCCTCCATCTATATGAATAAAGCTTTTATAGGATTTTATAACTGTTCAAGAACAATGTTACTAGGTTACTAGACTAGAAATTTGTAGAACTTCTTGTCACTTGGATTTTGATGCTTATGTCCTCTGGGATTCTAAACTTTCAAGTCATATAAACTTTCATAGCCTCAGCTGTGTGTTTGTATTTTACAAAATGATAATACCTTGCTATCAATTTCACAGTGTTTTGAGCATTAGATAATGAAAGTTACTGTACAAAATAGGAATTGTGAAAGCAATATATTGTCAATATTATTTTTATTATATGACTAATTTCTCTTCCCTTTAATTCTTCATAAATTTTACATGGGGATGTAATATGTAGAGTTACAAACACTACTTAAATCTATTTGTAGTAAGGAGTGATTGATTATTTGAATCCAATGTGAATTTACTCTAATTGTTTCTCATACCTCCTTTTGAAAAGAACTCTCTATATATTTGTATGGGTTAGCTTTAATTTGTTTCTTTTTATTTGCTCTCAAAGATCACAGCTGCCATTCCCATGGGAAGCTTTCTTTGTCTTATAATAGATTTTTAAGTGAGATGCCAAAACTGTTTTAGTTTAATGCACTTTTTTCTTCAAGTTTCCTGTAAGTGGCATTTATGAGCAATTTCAGATTTATTCTGTTATAATGGCATTTTAAAAAGATTATCTGTAGGCATTATGATGGATTTAGAATAAACCTAGCTAAAATTTTTATCTTTGGTGTGAAAAAGAAAGCTCCTAAATGTCTTTAAACATGGTCCATCTTTTCAAAGACCTTTGTATTTGGAGACAAGTTTTTCTCCTGAGTATACTGAACAACAGTAATTCATGGCATTTACTCAGCATTGTGTGTTTTCAAAGCAATTTGCAATCATCAATTCATTTAACCATGCAACAATCTCAGCACCAAGAACCAAATGTGACCCGACCACCACCTGAGCTAGTATTAGCACCCCCAAATTGTTTCTGTTCTCAGATTACTGAGACTAGCTTTGATTAAAAATCACCCTTGGAACAAAAGAAAGGCTAAGCATAAGCTACTTGCTTGTACTTTATTTGCTTATAAGTGGAATAATCTGTTGCCATTTCAGTGGGAGCTGTGTCCCCATTATCATTCAGAGGTAGTTTGCCTGTATAAATACGATGACAAGCTGTTATGGTGAGATCCTTTCAGGGAACTTTTTGTGCTCTGCCTTTAAGGTCCAACTCAGATGTTATTTTATAACTAAAATGTTCTGTAGAACTTCTCCTTCTGTCTTTCCATGATTTAATTAATTTCTTCCTCCTGTGTTCTCACAGCATTTTATACATACTTCTGTTACAGCTTTTGCCACAATTTTGGTGTAGATCTAAGTCTAGAATGGGAACATTTATATAGCCTGCAAACACATCGTATTTGCTCATCTGTCTGTTATCACCCCAGAGCATGGTGTCTGGACTATGCAGGAAGCAAAGCATCTTTGAATCCTGTATTAGAATTTGACTGTTTTATGTGGCTTTTATACAGCCACCTACTCTTTGCTGTGACACAGGTGAGGGACTTAGACCATATGGTTATGGGTAATTCTCCTAATGCTCTGCAGTTTCTCAGAATGCTGAAGTGTTATTTTGATGAAGAGGACAGAGAACTGCATAAAAGCTCTAAGACAAGAAACAGCAAAACATAACCAGGCTAGAAATGGTTCCGATGGCAGTGGTCACTGTATGTGAACATCCTTATGATTGTCATCATTACCATCATCATCTGAAATTATCACTTAGCACTTTTAAAGTCCTCCATGTCTTATAGACATTGTCTCACATAATCGTCAGGGTAGTCATCCTATTTTTCAGTTAGATTCAAAAAATAAGTTAAATTCAGGAAGACTAAAATTTATTTCCCAAATTCATACAACCAGAAAGCAAGGTAGCCACAAATTGAACTTTATGTCAGAATTGTACTTTTCCATGTTGTATAGTACCACTTGCAAACCATCTCAGGCCAGCTTGCTTCTTGGAATACCTGCTGACTGTATCAGTTTTTCTCTCTTCTCCTTTGTCTATGAACCTAAGAGTGGTGAGCAGCCCAGAGGCTGCATTCAGTAGGACCTTTCAGTTCTGTGATTCTGTGCACAATCCACATATCCTCTAAAAGACCTCCTAGAGAAGGTGTCCCCATTAACTGCAAATGGAGCTCTGATCACAGGAGGAATGAGGACAGGAGCTGAGACCATTATTCTCTATTCTAAGATGTCTAAAGCAGACCTTAGCAGCTTTCATGTTTTCATTCCTTGCTTTGAGGCCTATACCTTGAAGGCTACCTTTCTTCTCAGGTCCCCTAAATGGTTTTTATTCTCAAAATTATAAAAGGCAGTGTTATTAGTGCATGTTCATGCTGTTTAAGAAAGCAAAATCTTTTAAAATCTTGAGTGCAATTACTTAGGGTGTATTTAATTTAAAACAGCAGAATGAGTTCTGTTGCTTGATTCTAAAGATATGGTGCATTCTTTTAATGCTCTGAACCATGTAGTGGCTCATTGCAATGCCAGCTAGAACCACTTGTAAAATGCCTGATACAATATAGAGTCACTTGTAATTTACATCAGTTGTCTTAATCGGTGAAATTTGTGGCTCTCTGAAGACTTAGATGTTTTCTAAGAGTGACACCAACAAAAAGTAGCTTACTATATTGAAATATCCCATTCCATCTCTCATCTGAATCACAGTCATGAAATTAGTAGAGCATTTAATTAATAAGATTAAATATATGTAATGTGTGTGTTCTATGTCATTTTTTGTGGAGCATGCATTTGGAGCTTTAGAAAATATGTGATATTGGTCCTTTCTTTTTCTGTCTTTATTTTTATATATAGGTGCAGATTTTGTTTGAGAATTCAATTTTAGTGTAGTTTTAGATTCACAGAAAACTTAAAAAGAATTTACAAATATTTCTCATAAATCTCTGCCCACTTCACATGCATAGCATCCCTCATTATCATTTTTACACACTGTAGTGCTACATGTATTATAACTGGACATAAACATACACATGGGCACACCATAATGATTGTGATAAACCTAATGACTCACATTAGAATTCACTCTTACTTTTGCATGTTCTGTGAATTTGTCAAAACTTATAATATCTCTCCACCACGATAGTGCCATATAGAGTAGTTTCATTTCAGTGCTCTTTCTATTTTTCACTTCCCTCATAGTTTGGAAATTGATGTTTTTACTATCTTTATGGATATTCTTTTTCCAGAATGTCATATAATTGGAATGATGCAGTATATAGCTCAATACGTACAATATTATTATTTAGTGTTAAAAAGAAACAAGTTAACAAACTATGACAGGTTTAGAAATTTAAATGCCCATTTATATAAGTGAATAAAGGAACATACTGTATGGTTCCAATTGTATGACTTTCATGTTTAATTCTCATCTGTTATTTATGTGATCCTGAGTAACTCATCCTTTGACAGTTGATCGTAAGTATTTATATATTTATAGATAAATTATATGTAGTGGTACCTTGATTCATGAACCAAATTCATTCCATGATTCTGCAATAGATGGTCACCTTTGTGTTTGTTCAGGAAAGATGGCCACGGTTGTGTTTATTAGCCAATACAGACATTGCAAACAAGAACAAAATTTTGCCAAATGCTTCTGTTTGTGACTACATTGTTCATAAACAAAAGCATTCATGAACAGAGACACCACTGTATTTATATTTATATATTTCCTGATCTTCTCCAATAAACTTTTCTTGGATTGTCACAGGCAAGGCAAAGTAAGGAACTCTGGAAACTAAGACTCCTGAGACCCTTAAAAAGTGATTGTAGTCCTTTGTAGCCCCCTATTATAAAAGACATTATTGGAATAAAAACATGAGAACAAAAATAATACAGACTATTGAATTTGTAGCCTTGCCGACATTAGGAAACTCTACAGAACTATTCATTAAAATGTGCTAGTAAATATCATCATAAGCTTTGTGACATTTACTTGAAAATTGTCAATATGAGTTGGTTAACAAAGGCTACCCTAAAAAGTATTGTGAAATTTAAAAAATATGTATAAGCTATATATGAAATTGAATAATTAACAAAGTTTATAAAATGTATGCTTTATAAAAATAATGCAAATATCTTTCAGATAGTATTAACTAAATGTTAAGACATGGTTATTGCTAAATTTGGATAGGAAAAGAGTTAATTTTAAATTAATCTATCACAGAAAAGTTAAGAGAATGCTTACATTTTAAAAGTGATTTAATGAAGACAATAATGATGATGTAATGATAACTACAAAGTGGACAATATGTGAACTATACTTGTTATACAGTAAAGTTTCTGTAAAACTCTCAAGTAGTGGATTGATTTGAATTATTTGGGATGTAATGAGATAAAATAGGATTGGGAGGTAAAGATAAGGAATAAGCTGAACGATCTGATATAAATATTTTATGAATATTAAAATAAAGCAGTTAAGGAAGCACACTAAATATGCATTACATCACTGCAAGTTTCAGGCCTTAAATTTAGTAAGAAAAATGACTCTATTTAAGGGTTTCATATAGAATCCCATGCCCACTGTAAATAATGTAAGGTGATTATCCAGTGTATTAATAAAATGCATTTAAATATGTTGTGCTCTGCTCTCATAAGGGCTCTTCCAACCACCATCCTAACTTTAATGTGTTGTGATTGAATCACTCAGTTTTTGACCTTCACCAACAGGCAGTTTCTAAAGATCCTTGTCTGTCTTTATGACATGAGTTTCAGATGCTGCCTTTTTCCAAACATGACGTATATATGCTTCTGAGACCACAGGGTCGTTCTCATTTTCCCTTCCCTACCCTCTCCCCCTGCCGTCCCCCCACCACCTCTCTCTTTCTGGATGTGTGTGAATGTGCGTGTGTATGTCTGTCTGTCTGTCTCTGACTAACTTCTCCATATATTTTTTCTTTTTTAAAAATCTCATAAGGGAGTGTCAGAAAAAAAAATCTCTCTGAAATGAGATGAAATCTTGACGTTGTTTTGAGTTACATTTCTGGAGTGGCCAGCCATGTTGAACACTTTTTTTTTTCATGTAATTATTGGCTATTTGTACTTCTTCATTTGAAAAGTACCTATTCATTGAAAGTGCCAATTTTTTAATTGTGTCTTTAAGTTTGAGGGATCTAATTTTTAAATTACTTATATATTCTATGTATTAATCCTTTGTCAGAGGAGTAGTTTACAAAACATTTTTTCCCATTCTGTAGGTTCTCTCTTCATTTTGTTAGTGGTTTAATTTGATATGAGCCCATTTGTTGATTATTGGTATTATTTCCTGTGCAACCAATATTTATTCAGAAAGTCTTTGCCTATACCTATGTCTTCAAGAGTTTTACCTTCCAGCAGATTAAATGTTTCCATTCTAATGTTTAGACTTTTAATCCATTTTAATTTTAGTTTAGTCCATGGTGAAACCTTCAGCATGTGAATAGCCATTTTTGTGAGCACCATTTGTTAAAGAGATTATCTTTCCTCTGGGGATTTGACTCCTTTTTCAAAGAGAACAATAGCTACCATCAAGAAATCAGCTAAAAACAAATGCTGGCAAGGCTATGGGAAGAAAGAAACCATTCTTCATTGTTGGTGGGACTGTAAACCAACACAGCAACTATATAAATCAGTATGAAGTTCCTCAAAAAACTGAAGGAAGAAATTCCATGTGACTCAGATATTCCCATTGTAGGTGTCTTCTCAAAAGAGTTAAAAACATCATACCATAGTGTTGAATGCATACTCCTGTTTATAGCAGCACAGTTCATGATAGTGAAATCTTGGAAGCAACCTACATGCCTATCAGCAAATGAGTGAATAAAATAGCTTGGTATTTATAAACAATGGAATACTGTTCTGTCATAAAGAAGCCTAAACTTGAATCATTTGTAGAAAACTTGGTACACCTTGAGACCATAATGTTAAGTGAAGTAATTCAGACTCAAAATCTTAAGCATCACATGTTTTCTCTTATATGAAAAATTCAATATAAATAAATTATGAAATAAAAAATCAGATAATAGAGAAAAATAGAAAAATTATGGTAATCCAGCATGGACAGTGTATCTAAAAGTCTACCTTGACTTAGTATAATGGTCTTACATGTTTTATGGTTTCTTTGGCCTATTAGTCTGATTTTTAATCTGTATAAGATAATTGAATTTAGAAGGCCTTAAAAGATATATACATGAATTTGTGCTAGAAAAATAAAAGAAGAGAAAGAGGAAAATGAGGGGAATTAAAATGTGTTACATGTGTGTACCAATTCCCTACAGTGAATATAATCATTATGTACTGCAAACGTGTACTAATGAAAGACAAACAAATAAACAAAAAGAAAGCAGACTCTATTCTCTAACTTCCACCATTTTATTACAGGAGAATTATAGTTCTTATTCTAAATATCCCCACATGTAAAGACTAGGTATTTAAGCAAAATTGAACCATTTTTATAGTTATTCAATGAGCATTTAACAGTGAATTCACATATTCTGTGCTTGAATTTCAACACAGAAGCTAGTAGGGCAGATGTGGTGATCTACATCTGTAACACCAGCACTCTACAAGGTCCAGACAGGAGGATTTCAAAGTTTGACCCTGGCTTGGGAAATTTAGTGACTTAGCAGAACCCTGTCTCAAAATAAAAAGTAAAATAAAACAGAACAAAATAAAAATAAAGTAAAATGAGAGCTAGAGATGTACTTCAGTACAGTCCGAAGGTTCAAGCCCTGATACCACAAATAAAGGAAAGAAAGAAAAAAGGCAAGAAGGAAAGAAAGAAATAGGGTGGAGGAGAAATTCTTGTTGGCATGATTGTGTATATTTGTTGTTATGGTTTGTGTCTCATGTCCCCCCCAAACCTCATGTGGTTATAGGTGAGGCTTTTTTCAGATGTGGTTGAATCCAGTGTGTATGATGCTGGGGTTAAGTGTAATGTGTGTGATTATTAAATTAACCGACCGACTGGTTTGGCATAGTACTGAGTGTCGATAATGGGAAGGCCCACCCTATGTGTTAGTGCTACCCGTGTTAGAGACCTGTAGCCTGGATAGAATAAAGAAGACCACTGTTGTGGCACATTGCTTGGCCGCCTTATGGCCTTGCTGCCTTTTGCCTTCTGCATGCCATGAACATTGCTCCTGTGCCGTGCCACGCTGCCTCAAAGCCAGCCAGCTGTGAGCTAAAGCATCTGTCTACAAACTGTGAGCTATAATACACCTTTCCTCCTTTAACTTTGAGTATTGGGTACTTTTGTCTCAGCAATGAAAAAAGTAATCAAGTAACTGTTGTACTAATAAAAATAAATAAAACCAATGTCCTCCTAAGGCTCTTAAAAATGATATTTTTTTCAAAAATTTAATTTTGTGAGGCACAATGAGCTATACTATCCAAACATTACATAAAAATGATTATGACAAGGAACCAATAGTTTAAAAATAGTTTTTAAAAATTTGTTCCTGATACCAAAATTTAGGAGTAATCACCTAAAATTTCTTCATTTTCCAGAGGTAGCTGGCTTTCTTTCCCTTCTTCCTATTACATTTTCTTCTTATACTTTCACTTGTGTCCAGAATATAAGTTTCAAAGGAGATCCATGATAAATGGGAGAATATCAAATATTAAGACTCACCTGAGAGCACATCCTCTAGACACTGACAAGATTCTTTGATTTGACATACAGATAGCCCTTAGCTCTAGTGGAAATGGTGGGGCCCTGTGTTTCAGAACTGTCTATTTCAGTGCTAAACTTTTTAGCTTACAGCTTCTGAGGGCTTAAGAATTGGGCAGACTGTTTAAGCATGTGAAGGAATTTATTGAGCAGAATCCTTTTCTCATGTATTTTGGTAATCTATAGCTGCAATTCTTCAACTTTTAAGGGTTAGGGCTTTAGAAATAGGTGATTAGAGCAGAATTCAGAAAATAATAATGCTCATTCCCTGAATATTGCAAATATTTTGGGTTTTTATAACATTGATGTGTTAAAATTAATTAAACAGGGAAGCATTGGAGTGAGATGTCTCTAAAGTCCTAGATTCCTACTTGTGGAAATCAAAACATTACTCAGAATTTCAAATAAAATGAAAAGTAAGCTCCACCATTTATAGGTAGCCAAATAAGTTTCCCAGACTTCCCAATGGGAAAGTGCAAATAAGGTCTTTGTTCAAACCTCCACTAATCAAATAATTGATTTGCTCTGCTCCTATATCCACTAGAAGCTGTCCCATGGCACCCCTTCAGGGGAGCCCCAACCCACTCCAATTTGGAGCTGTCAAATCATTAATAATGTCATTTAAATAACTGCTTATATTTTAATGTCTCACAGTTTCTCTTTTGACAAGTATATGCATACTCCATATCATAACATACACTTACCTAGCTGCAGCTATTCTCTTGGTTTTCAAACTAGAGTGAGCAATGCTAGGAGTCAGGCTTCTGGATTCTAATTCCAGTGGAATATTAATTAGATATGTGGATCACAAAAAAGCTCCTAATCTCTCTGGTCTTTAGATCCTACAAGCATAAAGTGATTCATCCTTATGACCTTTAAGAGAATTTATAATTTTGAAAGGCCTTCAATTCAATGCATCTCTCTCTATGTAGCTAGTTTGCTTGCTTACTTTCTTTCTATCAATATCTATCAATATCTATCTGTGAGACATAGCTTCTGTATCTGACATATCTAGAGCAGTGCAGATTATAATTTACGTGCTGAAGAAATTGAATTTACTCAGAGTAAATAAATATTAATACATACACTTCTGGCATCAGTTGAGAACTATCCTTCATCTTTTTCTTATTCTCAATAATGTAGTGTTGGTGTATGGAATAGGTTTAACATTCATGGTTGTCATAACTCAATCTTTTGACCTTTTTATTTTAAAATGAAGACAAAAACAATGATACAGAAATTCAAAACAACATAGTAAGAGATTAACAGTGGTTATATTTTGTATTGTTATCTTCAAAGTAGTTGCTCAGGTTACAAGATACAGGCATGAAAAAATGATCAAGCAATGAATTCACAAACCTTTCTTTTTGATGAACTAACATCTTGTTGGCTCTATGTCTATAAAATATAGAGAATAGTATAGGACTTATGATGAAGAAGTACACCTTCTTTCTAGTGATCAAGAAAACCTACTTTTATTCCCAAAAAATCTTTCCTAAAAATAAAAACATTAATTAAACTAATAGACTATTTATCTAGGATGATATGTTACTCACTTGGGAATATATCTACTTTCTTTTACTCAACTGAGAATGATGTAAATTAATTATTTCCTGGTAAATTGTCAAGTGGAATTGGATTTCTACTTAAGGAATGTTCATTCACAAGGAGGCTGCATTTTTTTCTTTCTTTTTTAACCAAAAGTTCCAGAGCTTTGTTAGTTGAAACCGTAATTCCCCCAGTTGCAGTTAGGTATGTGGGAATATTAAGAGTACATTTTCAGTAGAAGTCTCCAGAATGTGTTATTGCCAACCTTCTGGGCCATCAGTAGTATTCATATGATAAAATGTTAATGTTTCTCTTCTAATTTAAGTGCATTTCTGAACATATCTCAAAGCCACGCCATGCTGGGTTGAAATGAGGAATGTGATTGGACTTGATTTTAATAGAACATAACATTGATGGAATTGAGATTGACCTCATTATGATTCTCAATTCCGTACTAGATCTTTGCTTTAGGCATTAAAGAGCATATGGTAATAACTTTTTAAAAAACTTTGCTGTTAAAGATTTAGTGGAAAGATTATCTAGAATACTTTTTATCAAATATCTTATTTAAATAAGAGGAATTCTTTAAAGCATTACTATTAAAAATTCACAGAGCCTACAAAATTAAAGATGGAAAAATCTATCAGGCTATCTCTCTTCTCCCAGGCAAAGATTGCTTCGGAGGAAAGAACTATAAAAATGAACATAATAAGTGAAACGATTATGATATCAACATTAGAGACACTTAAAAAAAGGATGTATTGGATTCGTTAGAGAAATCAATTTAATTATTTTTAAAGAAATGTTTTGCTTCATTTTGATATATTGTGTATGTGTTTAAAACATTTATGATTAAATAATTCATTATGCTTGTTTTTTTTAAACCTAAAAGATTTACAGTCTTTTTGTTACAAGTAGCCAAAATTTAAATTTCATTGAAAATTCCCAATAGCAATTATCTGCTTACAGTGCTTTCACATGCTTTCCTTGTGGGTTCTGAAGCATCAACATAGAATTCAACTTAATCACATATATATGACATTTTTATTTTGTTCTCTGATATGCATACAAATTTAAATACTTTGAGATATATATATATATATATATATATATATATATATATATATATATGAAAACAATTAGCAAATTTATGAATAGACTACTGTTTCTGAACCAGTAAGCACTTGTCCTACTAAATATAAGGTCAAACAAAAAACTTTCAATTTAGCTGGGCATGGTTGTACATGCCTATAATCCTAGCCCTCAGGGGACTGAGGCAGGAGGGTTGCTGGGAGGTTGAGGCCAGCCTGGGCTACACAAGGAGTTCAAGACCAGCTTGCACTACATAGTGATACCCTGTGTCAAAAAATATATACATACATACATACATACATACATGCATATATATATTATATATATGCATATATATAATATATATATGCATACACACACATCAAATTAGAGCATTGATACTTGCAATTTAAGTAGCACTTTTTGAAAATGCATTTCTTCCTAGGAAAATATTCAGTCTTAGATGTACCAACCTTTACTCTGCTCTTCTGGTGTAGTATATATGTGGCACTGTTTCTTGAGGCGAGTTTGGGGGCTTTTACATAACAGTGTGATTTGTCTGGCATGCACCTTGGGCTGGCACCTGTGAAACCTGACTGACCCATTTGTAATGGTAGCTATTTACAACCAAGGGTCCCAAGTCTTAATTTCTATGTTTTTGGCCATTTCAAACCCTCAATAAACTTTCAAATTGGTCCTGAAATGTGAAATATAATGATGAAAGGCTCAAGTGGGTTTAGCTCTGGAGGGAATAAAAAAAAAACTGAATCAACCAAATAATGTGGATGGTTCTGATAGTCATTTTTCAAATAATATTTGTTTTTATACTTCAAGGAATTAACTCATTATGGGCCAGCAAACTTTCACATGGAGTAAATTACAACTAAGTAGGGAGCAAAGACCTTTAAGGTTTTACCTGCCCACATCTCCCAGAATTATCTTCCTCATTCTGTGCTGTTGCCAGCCACACTGGTCTCCCCCGTGCTCCTCTGCCTTCTCCAAGTCCCTTTGAAGTAGAGGTGTTGCCTGACTCTTCTTCCAAGGCTCTTTGCTTGGGTGCTTTCTTATCCTTCACCTTCTCATTGCCCTGACTTTGTCTTTTATTTACATTTTAAATTTTGTTACTGTATTCCTAGTATCTAGAATACCCCCAGGTATATGTCATAATACAAATTAGTGGAATATGTTATTGAATGAATAGTGATAAAATTTAGTCTTCACAATAACTTGATAATATATATATTGCTATCACTAGTTGATAGTGTGAAAACTAGTCTTGTTAGGTTACATGTTTAAATTTATCATATTGGGCTGGCGATTTAGCTCAGCAGCATAAGTGCCTGCCTTGCAAGTGTGTGGTCAAGAGTTCAAGTGCCAGTACCAAAAATAAATAAATAATCACATTACAATGAAGTAGAAATCAAATTTAAATTGAGTGCTGTATTATTATAAAACCATATTTGAAAATAAAACTATATTTTCTGATTCTGTTGTGTGTGAATTTTGTCACTTATTTCTAGTAACAGTCCATTTCCAATACACTAATACATTATTTTTTCTTTGTGTGCTATACAACATACACATCCACGCATATATGTGTACTTTGAAGTAAATTCCTCTCCCTACACTTGATGTGAGAATAGAACCACATTTGCATATTCATTTTTCTTAAAACCGCATCAAAGAGGTTGTTGAATCATGTTTCTTAACAATAAAGCAGAAAAGATCAAATCCACAGTTGAGTAAGGAAATAATTTTTATAAGTAATGCAAAGATATTATTATTTCATAAAATAATTCCAACATATTTAAGTGGTAACAACCTTCTCTTAGTTTAAAAAATGTGACATTTCTTAATTTTTGTTCTGTGTTCAAATCCAATTGGAAATTGCCATCATGATGTAATAATCTATTTCATGGAATGAAAAGTACACATAAAAAATTAATTGAATTTTAATGGCTGTGTGAACATAGTTGATGTGTTTGATGGCTTTGGTTATACTCACTGTGCTTGCTCTGGACCTTTAACACATTTCCACAGAGGAATTCTATCAGATTTTATCATTCTTGTAATCTGAGATGATTTTTGCACTTCTATGTTCTGTAGTGGCATTGCAGTACTTCTGGCTGAATACCTCTTTTTTCATTTTATGGATGATGGGGAAAAAATAAGATTCTTTTCTATCAATTTTTTGACTTATTCACGTTTTGCTTGAACAATTTGTGCAAGGGGAGGTGGAAAACCTGCACAGTTGCTAGGCTGTGTGTTTCTGAGATCCGTGCACAAAGGAGAGCATAGGTGTAACCTGGAGAGGGAGAAATTAGAAAGGGAAGCCGGATCAGCAAAACTAAGCAAAATGAAGAGCCGGAAGTAAATTAATCATGACAAACCTGTACTATATCTGAAGAACAAGTTGCTATGCCTTGAGCGTTCAATAAATAAACTCACACTCTACTTTCCTAGGATGGGGAATTTAAGTACCAATAAAATCTACACATAAAGTCACTGTAATATGTAACATATACTAACATTCATAAGAGAGACTGATTTTGAGATGATTTAATTGTAATAACTGAAAATGTTAAATATCATGTAATTTTGAGAATATTTTAATAAATCATTATTCTAAGGTCAGAAAATGGGTAGATTTTTTTCTTTGGAATAAAACATTAGCTGCCCTTATTTAAAGTTATACATATAACTATTAATAGAATGTTCATGTTTGTTTCCACATGCCAAAGACTAAAACTAGACCCATGTCTGTCATCATGCACTAAAGTCAAAATGAATCAAAGATCTAACTATTAAAACAGAAACACTAAAGCTACTGGAAGAGAAAGTAGGTAGAAATCTTGAACTCACAGGTGTAAGCAGAAACTTCATGAACAAAACTCAGACTTGCAATGAAATATTACAAAGAATCAACAAATGGAATCTTACCTTATTAAAAAGCTTTTGAACAACAACAAAAAATAACCAAAAGAGTGAAAAGACAACCCATAAAATGGGAAAAAATTATAGCCAGTTGTCCCACAGATAAAGGACTTGTATCTGGAACATATAAAGAATTGAAAAAATCAGACCCTCAAAATTCAAAGACCCAGTTCAAAAATGAACATCTGAGAAAAAATACACACTTCTCAAATTAATAAACACAAATGCAAACATATGAAAAATGTTTAACATCATTGGTCATTTGAGAGATGCAAATTAAAACAACACTCACAGTTCATCTCATACCAGAAGGAATGGTTATCATCAAAAAATCAACTGATAACAAATGCTGTAGAGGCTGAGGGAGAAAGGAATCCTTCTCTACTGTTGGAGGCAGTGGATTATTGGTACAATCACTTTGGAAATCAGTGTGGAGATTCCCCCAAAAACTAGGATCAGAGGTCACATTCTCTCCAGCTATTCCTCTTCTGGTTATTTTCCAGAAGTAAAAACATACCACAGTGACATATGTGCACCCATGTTTTCAACAACACAGTTTATAATAGCCAGATCTTAAAAACAACCGAAATGCCCATCAACCGAGGAATGGATAAAAGAGATGCAGATTTTTAAAAAAATAATGGAGCACTACTGAGCCATAAAGAAGTATAAACTGGAAGTAAATGAGTGCAACTCGAGACCATACTCATAAGTGAAATAAATCAGACCCATATGTGTAAATATCGTATTGTCTCACTAGAGTGACAAACTGAATGAGTAAGTAAGATTTAAAGTGTACAATAAATATTTTGAATTAGGAAGAAACTGCAAAGGAAAAGACAAACTATGATATGGGAAAGGGGAAAGGACGAAAGGGGAAAAGAAAAAAATGTATACACAAGACAGTCAAGAGAGTTATATAGCTAATTTCTCTTAGTTCATTGAAAAGAAAGGTTTGTGCTAATATTGTTTAAAGAAGACATCATTCCTGTACCTTGTACCCTGAATAACTACTACTAAGACAATGAAACTCAATGTATTATTTATTGTAATTGTCCTACTAATCTGTTTTGAAACTGTTTCATTATTATTTTTACCTTTTTTCTTTGAAAAAAAAGAATGCTCATATTTGATAAAATCCTAATATTTTGGACTTAATTCTTGGCCCAGGAGCGTTACCAGTTTTTAATACAAAACTGTTAAATTGATGAACAAGAAAAAAACCTGTTACAAATGTAAAAATGCTTGCTTTTTATTACCACCTGTTTTGATGTGTTAGAATGTTCTCCATTATAAAATCTGACTTGTTAGTAACTATTTGCCCTGGTAACCATCTTTATTGACTGAATTTAAAGAATGTAAGATTCTCATATTTGCCTGTTTTTGCATCTCTTGTAAAAACCAGCTGCTAAATTATTAGTGGCGTGCTTCAGAATTCAAAAGCTTGTCTCTATGATATCTTGTTTCTTCTCAAAATGTGTAATAGACTCTTGTAACTGGAGATCCTGTTTTGAGTGAGAGACATAAGTACAGAAAAAAATCTCTTTCATTATAATTATAGACACAGGAAAACAGTTAACATATTCTAAGATAGACTTAGCTACGATGCATTTTTTTTATGTAGTGGAGCTAATAGCACTTAATATCTGAACACTGAGACAATATCTTTGGAGTTTCTAAGCACAAACCAAAAATTGAAGATTTGGAATGCAAAATCGCAAGCCTCATTTCTTCTTGTGTAAATGGCTGAGACCGTGGAAGAGAAGAGTTGGAATAGAGATGTTGGCCACAGAGATGGCAGTCACTAATGATCAGAACTTGTATCTCTGAGCCTTGGGTTAAAACACACACAGTCTATGTGTAGAAATCAAAAGAACAGAACAGAGAAAGTCTTCTCTTACAGTAAGTTGGATATTTTTATTTCCCCAAAAATAGAATGGGGCTGTTTCAGAAGGTGTGATTCTTTATTTCTGGGGACTGTTAAAAGCCAACAACTTACTGCTGAGGGGCTATAAAGAAAATTAAAACTTAAGTAATAGATAATTATTAATTGTGTTATAAGCTAAGGTTTCATGATTTTATTTGCCTGTACTTTAGAAAGAGTTTTAAATGTTGTAATTTTATAAAGCCGGCTAACCTGGATTATTGGAGCCAGTAGTGGGATTGCTGGATCATATGGTAGTTTTTGTTTTCACTTTTCAAAGAATCTTAGCAATGTTTTCTGTAGTGGCTATACTCACTTACATGCAGTCCAATACTGATACCTTCATTCTGTTTTTGATCTGTATTTCCCTGATGATTAATGATGCTTATGATTTTTTTCACATAAATTTTGCCCATTGAAGAATAAAGAAAAATATACATGCACAACAGAATGTTATGTATCCATAACAAGAATGAAATCCTGTTACTTGTGATACCATAAAGGGGAATGGAGATTTTTATGTTAAACAAATTAAGCCAAGAACAGAAAGACAGGTAAAGCATAATCTCATTCATGTGTAGAATATAGTAAGTTCAGCCATTGAAATTGCTAGTACAATGGATATAAAAGAGAGAGGAAATGGATGGGGAAATTGATCAAATTTCCCCAAGGTGGCCAAGGTGAACTTACACCTAGATAGGAGTAAAGAAGTTCTAGTGTACTATTATTACACAGTAGTGACTAAAGACAACAGTAATGCACTCACTGTACATTTCTAAAGGCTAGAGAAAAGGATTCTGGCAGGTTCTGCTCTTAATAAATGATAAATATTTAAGGAGACAGACACATTTAACTTGATTTAAGCAGTGTACCATGTATACCTATATGAAAACATCATGTTAGCATTAATATATAATTTAATGTTTTGATGTTTCAGTGAAGAAATGAATTTAATTTAGTAAAAGAAAAAGAAATTGAGGTGAAGTATGAAGCCAGTCTTCCTGCTTTCATGAAGGCAACCATACCCTTATTTGGTAATTTTCAGTGTAATTCAAATTCAGTTCATAATTTATCACTTAAGTCAGTCTATTCTACTTTTAATCATGTGGGCCTACAGCTTAAATTTTATGATGGAAATTCATGGGAATGAGAGTTATAACCAAATTTTTGGAGACATGGTCTATAAAATTTATGGGTATTTGTTATATCTTATACTACTGGCTTGTGCGTTTTCTAAAACATAATTAAGAGCGACTGAAATCAATATATTCTAGTTTAACAAGACTCATAGAAATTAAAATAATACTTTCTTCCATAACTTATTTTTAAATTTTCATTTTCAAATCAGTTCAAAACCAGGTTATGTGATGGCAACTACTATGTGATGGAAACTTCTCTCAGTGTCTGAATCCAAGCCCTTAATAAAAACCTAATGAAGTTTTGACATGGTGTGTACTTTTTGTTGCCATCAGGAAGTGATTACTTCTGGTATGGACACCTAGAATAGTACTCTCCCTTTTCTCCTTAGCTCTACGTTTATCTCCATTTTTAACCAGTTGAATAGGAGATTAGGTAATAATAGCACATTTAAGCCCTTTTAGAACCTAAGCTTCAAAAAATTCCATTATACTTTTCACTTCTCTTCCTGAGAACCTACACTAATTATTTTCTTTAATAAAATTTACTGTTTTCTATATTAATAACTTAGTATTTTAGAAAATATTTGATCAAAAATTGTGATCCTATGTAAAATCCTTAAAATTAGGCCACTTTGTATTTTTAAGTATAACAGACACTTTAGAAATTCTCATTACTTTCACTGACCATAGAAGCTATGTTAGGTGGATGAAGATGACTGGAACAATATATCCACATCCACTCTAACAGGAACTTATTACCCGCATATTCCATGGTTCTCAAATGACTACTGTAAATAGAGGAAACTCCCTTACTAAGTAGGTTCAGCACAACAAATCAACTAGTTTAATGGACATGTTTGGTTACAATATGGAATCTAAATTCAATCATTCATAAAATTGTAAGCACTTATTTTAACTTATAACATATAAACATACTTCTAATACCTCATCTTTTGACAAGTGATCAGAACTTATTCTTTCAATGTGGGTCATCACAGGATGTTTTGAATTGAACCTTTGGTATGAACTATGCATAACAATTATGCATCCTTTCCATATACAATTTTATTTCTTTAAAAGAGGTGAAAACTAATCTCTGAAGTATCCTTATTTTTATGACTTTTTATCCAAACTAGTTTGACAGTACTTTTTCAACTTTTCACCAATATCAACCTTTTCCAAATTTTTCATCTAGTTCATTTTAACACTCGAATTTAATTAAGTTTTCTAAAGTTTCACCAAATTTATATAAATGAAACAGAAAGGAAACATGGCTTTGAGAACAAACCCATGAAGCCCAGTTTTATGTGTGCAGCTCAGCTGGATGTAGACGCTCGTAATAAAATCATAGTTGGTAGTGTGAGTGTTCGGCAAGCTACGCACATCAGTCAGTGTGTGTAAAGGAAGACGTGGGGGATGAAGATTATTTCAGTAAGTCATAGATGAAGGACAGTTAAAAGGCCTCTTGTGGTAAATTTTCTTGATTATAAACTCTGTGGATGAGGTAACTCTATCTCATGCATCCTTATATTTCCTGTTTGCCTGGCACAGTGCCTGGCATAATGAATGCAAGCATTTTGTTCCTCATTTGAATTAATGCACCGACCACTTGTAATCATCTCGGTGAATACCTGCTTCTCTAAGAGTGTGTCGAGTGGCTGTGTTTTGCTATGCATTTCCCCGTGCTCACTGAGCAATAAGGCGATGTAAACATCCTGTGTGTGTTTCATTGTGATTGCTATTTGGTCATCTGGAGCCTGGGAAAAATGTATGCATAATGGTTAAGAGGAACAATTTATGCTGGAAGCTTTGGAATTACCTTAGAGCCATCTTGAAGCCACCGAGAATTGATTGCAGTTGGAATCAAAGAAATGGTGGAAATCAAATGGAGTGACGTTTGTTATGCAATGTCAAAACGTGTTTGGATTTCTCCCTTCAACACAAGCATTAGAAAGGCTTAGCCATTAATGGATTATAAGATTTTTGCTAGGCGTGTGCATTCTATAAAAGTGTATTGGTATTTGATGAAATATTTGTGTGTTCACAGTTTTTAAAGTTACAGGACTAGAACAAACTAAATTACAATTTTGGAGAAAAATCTCTCCTCAAAACTCCCACTGTTTCCTATACTGGAAACTTTTATAGTTATTTCTTTATTATGTATATTTCTATAGTTTAAGTAATATGACTCTATTGCTGATATTTCTATTCTAGTAATGTTCTGTTTTTTTACTGCAGAAAATAAAGATTAAGTTTTCTTGTGTATTTCTGCCGCTTGCTATCCAGTTTGACCAGAAAATATGAATATTTAATTTTTACAAATGATTATTATAGTAAAAGCATAATGCCATTAACTCCCTTTCAAAATATTCTCCCTCATATCCAACACACATATCCCATCATTCTTGCACTTTCTGGAGCAGTTCTTGAAATCTTTCTTAAGTGTGTTGAATCGTGCTGTAGTAGCTGCCTCACTGTCCTGAACTGATTGAAAGAACTTACATTTCATGGCTACACTGGCTTTAGAGAAGAGCTGGAAGATCCATAGAACAAAGTGAATGATAATGCACTGTAATGTTTTGATTAACTTTCCATAGCTTTCAGCAGCAGCATTTACCATATTTTTTATCACACCTCCTAAAGGTATGAAAGAGAACTTTTAGAACTGCTTCAAAGACTACCAAGAGTGATGACATACATGTGTTCCAAACAAGGAGGAATATTTGGGGGAGGGTGAATAGAAATGTTTCTTCTACTATAACAAAATTTTTAAATTTACATTCACTGTATTTTTTTTATTTCACTTCATGTGTACATCTGCCCCATTCTCCTACACCATATACCACTTATTTCCATTAAATTGTTATTTAGTATTAATATGCCTATATAAATATTGATCATAGATAAGCCATTTAGTGTATCATGGTTGCATTTGTTTTCTAGTTTTTCTTACAAATCCGATAATTGCTTCATTTTCATTTATTTTCCACTATAACTATAATTAATTTAGTGCAAACTTTCTGAGAGGATTATAGACTCATCCCAACAATGTCAAGTGTATGAAGAAATCTATGTATCCCGATTTCTCTGTAAATAAAACTTTCTTAGAGCCCCGCCCACACGTCCCCCAGCCAGTTTGGTTTCCTTTTGTTTGCAGAATGCATGTTGCATGAGGCTTCTCTTATCATCTGTTCAGGTGTTGCCTCTGCCCCTGCCACATTGAGTCTCCTGTCTTCTGAATCTATTTTCTAATTACTCATCGTGGAAAATCCCTTTCAGCAGCTTCCTAAGAAAGACTGCCTGAGAAACAACTTTCTTGAAATTGTAACTATCTCAAAAAGTTTTTCCTATTCCTTCACATAAACTAATCATGTGACTGTTTACAAAATTAGAGACAAAAAAATTATCCCTGAAAATTTGGAAGGCAGTGTTCAATTCTGTTTCTGTCCCACTTGCAAGTTGAATGGTTTTGAAAACCTTCTGATTCCCAATCTATTGTATGTGACTGGTGATTATTGTAAGATTTTGTTTTTCTTTTTTACTTTGTGTTCTATAGTTTCACAATACTGTGTTTTGATGTGGCTCTGTTTTCATTAATGTATGCTGTCCATTTGGATAACTCTTTTAACCCAAGAAATATGTTCTTCTGTGCTGGAAATTCTGACCCTTTACATTCTCTTTCTGGCACTGCCACTAATCAGTGTTGGCACTCCTAGATTGATCCTGTATCCTATGATTATAATTGTTCCTTTATTTTCCATCCATTTGTTTTATTTTTATGCTATGAGAGATTTTCTTAAACTTTCTTAACAGCTTATTTTTGGAAAAATCATTATTTTGATCTTTAAGAGTTTTATCCTGTTTTCTAAAATGTCTGCTTATTTTTTCCTTAACAACTTATATATAATATCTGCAACATCTTTTCAGACTGACAATTTATATACCACAAGCATATACATGATTATTTAGGTTTTTCTTCTTGAATTGTACTATTTTCTTTAAGATTTTTATATTTTTATTTTATTACTATTTGTTTTACTCTTTCTCTTATATCCATGGCATTCTTCAAATGGCACTACCCAATTTGAAAGTAAAGTCTACCAAAGACTAACTCAAAGTAGTATGTATTCGTGTGGTGTCTGTGTAGTGTTCTTGTGCATGTGTGTCTAAACACATTTGTGTTTATGAACAGAGAGAGACCAACTATTGTTAGTTTGCTTCCTAGGGAGAAATATCCAAATGTCAACCAGAATTGTATGTCTTTTTCTTGGACCACTTAGTTACCTGAGAAAAGAATCCCCTATCCACATTCAGTGTGAATAGTGCTTTTAGCTTCTGTCAGTGAATTTCTCATCCTTACCCTCAGATAGTGTCCCTTAATCTTTCAAGAAAGTAAAATTCTTATGAGGAGAGAGAAATCTATCTACATGGTCTGTGGGATCAGAGAGTCTCAAATTTCCTTACAGATTTGAAAGTGACCCTGCTGCTTTTAGTCCCAGCCTGCTCCCTGAACTTCAGAGGCCTCTGTTAACTCACTTCGAAGCCTAGCAAGGACTGAGCGTATGAAGTTCACTCTTTCTTCCTGGTAAATTCACTGCCTCTGTCCAGGGAGTGGTTTCTCATTGGGCTAACTCAGTAACCACTCTTTCTCAGGCTTTACTCCAAGCCTTAGCTTATTAGCTTTGTCCTGATATCCCAGCTCTTCTTCTGTGTACATTTATATTTGTTGTACTTGATTTCTTTATTGTCTTTTAGTGAGATTTGGGAAGAGAATAGACTAAAGCTTATGAGAGTTTCTTTTCTCATGGATATTTATCAGTTCTGAAGTTTGAATAGCAGGATTTTAGAATTAGATTTTTTCCCCAAACTCTTAAAATCACTAGAATCATTTATAATTTATTTTTATGACCTGAAAAATAAAACCTTTTGAGCTCTTGTAAAATAAAAGCATTTAATTTTCACACTGTTGCTTTTGAATTTTGTACTTTAGATTATGTTCTTGAATTTGTCTTATCTGTTCCATAATAAGATGTTTTCAATGCACATCTAATTGTTCATCATCCTCTCAGGTATCTGTATTTAATGCCTTTTCCTTTAATCTTATTTATTTTATGAAATACTCTCTTTTTTTCATAGCTGAGAAATACTGTATTACTTATTTTCTAAGTCAATGAAATTCATACGTGTAAATATTGTATTCTAGTTATTAGTCTGAATGTTTCTCCATACATGCTTGGATCATTATCTCTGCTAATATAATTTTCAATTGAAATGTATTACTTTCTTTTTCAGATAAAATATATTAAGGATCTTTTTAAATAATGTATGAATTCTAAATCTGTGCTTAGAATGTTATGATGTCTTCAAGTAGGCAACTCTGACAGTGAACAAATTATGATCTGAATTTGTTTTTAGGCTGCTAATGAAATGAAACTGTGATAGGTAAGAATACATTAAAAATGATAGTTAAAGTTAAATGGGAAGCTACTAATGTTCAGATTTAAACAAAAGGCAATATTTGTCCAGTGCACCCTGAAGCAACCATTCCAGATGAAGTTTTTATTGAATTTGGCAAACAAATGATAACATTCACATACTTAAACAGAATAAATTACTTGAAAATGGACAGTTCCACATCAACGGTCAGTTTTGTTATTTTTTCATCCAGTCAAATGTTAGCATAAGGTAAGCTTAATGGATGACTTAGTTTTTGCTTATTTAATGAGAATTAAATTAAACATATTGGATGAATAAAGTTTTCATTGATTTTCCTCATTCAAGCTATGTCAACACAGAAACTACTTGAGGAATCTTCATCTTAGTGAGGAACCCAAGGCATTGTGGAAAAGTAAATATTATTTCTCTAGATCCACATCCTACTCCATTCATGTTGCTTAGCATGTTACTTAGTATGACAAAGAGGACTTTACAGGTGTGATTAGGTTAAGGATTTGGAGATAGGGAGATCATTCTGGATTATCCGAGGCCCCATAATATAATGTAGGTAGCCTTAAGAGATTGGCAGAGAGATAAGACAGAAAGAAAGGTAACATGATGATATGATGAGATTTGGAGTGGTGCTTTTTGTTTTAAAGATGTTGGAAATGTCTGTGAGCCTGTTGGAAAAGACAAAGGAAAAGCTTCTGTTTTAGTGTTCTAGAAAAGTGTAGCCATAATGCCATATTTCCTACCTGCCATACCAGAATCTATGCTGCAGAAAGATTCATATGGATTATTTACAGAATATTCCGGCTGTCACTATTTTTGTAGAAAGTTTCACACGAAGTTCTCCATTAGAAATATTTAGTAAATTGGTTTGTAAAATTTATCAAAGGTAGCCACGCTTGGAAATACCCTGAGGTACAGCAAGAGAACAATCTGGTTTTAATCCCTCCTGAAATTTTTCTTTTTATGCCATGTTCTCTAGGGGAAAATGAAGTGAGTTATGTAGCATAGTAATTATAGAGAAACTTCAGGCTAATTTGTTTTCTGAAACTTTTAGATATGTCTGTAGCACTTGTAGTTTTTTTCTGCAAGTATTCATGGAAGAAAATTAAAAGCAAATATATGATTTTTTTAAAGTTCAGTGGGAATATGTTGAACTGAAAAATATTTTATAGTGTTGCAACTTTAAAATTTTGGTACTTGTAAATTTCATACAATATATGTATGTCAAAACAAAGTAAAGAATCATCAATTCTTTTGAATATTGCATAAACTTCTGTCCATTTACCTTTTGGTACGTAATAAACTAACCAACCCTTACACAGTCTAAAACAACAACCATTTGTGTGTTC
Organism: Dolichotis patagonum; assembly: GCA_004027295.1. Lineage (NCBI taxonomy): Eukaryota > Metazoa > Chordata > Mammalia > Rodentia > Caviidae > Dolichotis > Dolichotis patagonum. The sequence goes on from PVJX010002316.1 coordinate 86,659, forward strand.
ATCATTCTAGGGTTTGGGCAAAGTTCAGCTGGTGACTTCTTTGCTTGCACTGACGGTGATGCTGCCTGGGCTCATTAATGGAGTTACAGACGTGTGACAATTCACCTGAAACTGGGTGGTCCAAGGCCATGTCTCTCTCAGGCCTCCCAGTTGAATTTGGTGATTGGCTGTGGCCCCTGTTTTTCTCTACCTCACCACCTCTTTTCCAGTGACTGGCTAGGTTTCTGTAGCGGCGGTATTCTAGGACAGTAGAAACAGAGGCTGCAGGACCCATGAGGCTTAGCCTGATGAGAAATACAGAGTATGTCCATTATATTGTCCTTGCTGAAAGCAAACACTTATAAGGGATAGCAAAATAGAGTTCACTTCTCACCTGGCGGCCTGGTAAGTTACATTGTAAAGAATGTGGCTACAGAATGGTACGAGTCAAAGGTGATCATAGTGGAATCATCTACCACACATTTCTAATATATTTTATCTGCACATTTTTCTTTACTCAGATGAGCTAGGTCTTTTTTATTTTTAACTGAATGATGCTAGTGGTGGGGAATAGAAGATGTGGAAGGGGATTGTGGAAAATTGACTAGGGAAAGCAAATTGCTTAAATATTCAAGGGCATATATATAGGGCATTTTTAATAGTTTCTCTTTCTTTAAATGTATTATTTGTAGAAAATTGAAAATACTTATCCGAGTATAGAAAATACTGTGAGATTTTGCAAATTATTTAGTAGAGAAAACCATGAGATTTTGTAAATTATTTGATTGGAACATATTGAAAACCAGATTGATTTGATCTGTTTCTGTACATGTTTGTGAAGGAAAAATATTTCCAAATCTATGATTTGGTGAGTTAGGCAGTGGATAGGGATGCTGGGATGACTACATTGCTTTATGGCAGTGGTTTTCAAGCTGCAAGCCCCTTAGGTCACATGGAAGGTTTATTAAAATGGTGATGCTCGCCATTGCTGATTTTAATGTCGTCTTGCCTAGAAGTCCTACCACGCTTCTACTCTGATATTACCACCGGTTCTATCATGTTGTGTCTGACTGGGATTTTAATGTATGTGATAGTATAAACAAATCTTTTTATTGAAAATGAGATATTACAGCAGCCATTGATCATTCTCTGTTACTTGGTTCAGAAAGTCCTGTAATTCTTTCATTCTTTTGAATGGTTTTATACTATTTTGTTATGTTTGATATTATTGTATTTGAAACTATGCTCAACTATAGCGAGAAAGAGATATTTTGATAGCTACTGTTAATGTCCGGTTGTCTTATTCTAGAGTGCTGTGTTGCTTATGTTGTTCTGTTCTGATATGCTTTGTTCTGCCCTCTTTTGTTTTATTCTCTTTAAAATAAAATTAAAAAAAAATGTTGATGCTCAAGTCCTTTCCCAGCCCAAGTACATCACTAGGTGTCTATACTTTATAAAACTTTCCAGGAGAATCTAATATGCAGCCCAGGTTTAGCACTACTCACTGCTTTAAGTGTAAGGGATTTGAAATAATGATTTGAAGTAATATGATTTGTGGATACACAGTAGAATATTTGAAAAGGATTCTTCAGCCAATGCTGATAAATTGGCAGTGCCTCAAAATTCACTAGACTTCCTGTTTTCTTGGATGGAGAAAAAAGTCTTAATTTTTTGATGGGGCTTCTAATATTTAAAATGTGTTTACAGAAAGCAAAATAGCCAAAATGACAACACATATTTTGTGCCAATATTAGTAATTTCACTACTTTAACAGAGGAGTGGTTAGATATTAAATAATACTAAAACAATTTTTATAAAGCAAGTGTATTTTTTCAAAAGAAAAAATACCATACTCAAAGATTTGTAATTTGTACTTTCCCAGTAGAATAATTATTAATCCACTTCTTTTTTTTCTTTTTTTATTTAAAGAGCAAAAAAAAAAAAAAAAAAAACAAAAAAAAAAAAAAAAAAAAAAAAAAAAAAAAAAAAATTCCAAAGAAAAAAGGAAAAAAACCAAAAAAAAAAAAAACCCACTAAGAAATCATTACTTGACAAATTACATACTGACATCTTGGAAATAGTTGTTCAAATTACAAAATTAAAACATGCAAAGTAGACATTCAAACAAAGACACTGTTAACAGTTCTGCTCCACGATCTGACAAAAACAGCAATATGGTCATCCATCTTACACTCAAACATACATGCAATTATATCAAAGGGTAAAATTAGATACAACAAAACAGAACAAAGCAGATTACAAGAAAGCAATGTAAGAGACATAAATTTCAAAGCTAGACAATCGGAGATACTCACTCTCTATTGTATTGACTCTTGTTTTCTTCCAAACAGTTGTCCATATTGTCATATACAGGGAATTCATATGAAACAACATAGTATGGAACCGATCTGAGCAGGACGAGGAAGACGTTTCAGGTCTTCAAGACCAGACATTAGGGAAGCCAAGAACGGCTATCATAGTGTCTCTTATTCTCTTCAAAAAAGGTGTCCATACCTTCATATGTGTTGAATTTAAACAAAACAAAACAAGCTAAAATCACTTTGAACAAAGAATGATAATTTTGCTGGATTTCACATCATGACATTACAGAATCAGAACTGGGTACTGTAGTGTCTCTTTTTCTTCAAAATAATTGGTCATTTCAACATGTATTATATAGTTGGTTCTCATAAACTGTTTATAAGCTCTACACATGTATGAGTCTCTAAACATATATCTATCCTTCCGGTATTAGAGGGAAAAACAAAACGAAGCAAGACAAAAGAAAACAATTCCTAGAAAAGCATGAAGCAAAAAGTCATATAAAACCACAATATAAAGTGATCTACAATGGTTACCATTATGTCTCAGCAGTATATATCAACATTAATAAAAAAAGACGTTGGAGATATTATAACACTTCAAAAGCAGGCAGTAATCAAACCAGAGTGGGTATCTTAGTGAATATTGTCATCTTCAGTATAATTGCCTATACTCTTAGACTTGATGCTATCAATCATAACAGATTTGAATAAAATCAGTCAATACAAGATAGCACTCTAACAAAACAGATTCAAATAAGATCAGTCATAATAAGACAGTATAAGTTATAAAGGGCTTCAGATTACGTTGATAGGAAATTAAGGATGATTACCATATTATGTTCTCTAATTTTTGGGATAGCTGACCTTGTCCTTAAGTCTAGTGTAAGTGGACAAACTGGAACAGCATGTAATCCATCCAAGCAGAATGATGAGACTAATGTAGATTTTAAATCTTGTTACCCCATTAACAATATCCTCTGCCTTCCTTTTTTAGACAATTCCTCCCCTTTCACTCCCATAGGGTACACTCCTTATTTTGGGTACTACTGCCTCCCTATATAGAGCATCTCAATGGACCCTATTTCCTGGTCTACTCTGCCTGTGTTTCTCTCTGTTAGTATTTCGAGGCCCTCTATATTAGAGATTATAGCCAATCTTCTCTGCCTCATTTCTGCTATTCTATTTTTCTCCCATTGGTAGTCTATTTTTCTGTTCCACTCCACTGTCTGCCCCATTCACTGAGGCCTCTCTGCCACTGTTCCTGAAATTCTTGTATTCTTTTTCTCTCTTTCTAAAATGTCCTTTAGTATTTTTTGTAGGTTTGGATCAGTGGTCACAAATTCTCCCAGTTCCTCTTTGTCATGGAAGCATCTTGCTTTTCCATTAATTTCTAGAGAAAGTTTTGCAGGATACATCAATCTGGGCTGGAGGTTGTTTTCCTTCAGGGCTTGAATTATTTCGCTCCAAGCTCTTCTTGACTTGATGGTCTGTGTTGATTAATCTGCTGTGATTTTGATGGGTTTTCCTTTATAGGTATTCTGTTTCTTTTCCCTGATGGCTTTTAATATTCTGTTCTTATATTGAATTTCTGGGATCTTGATGTGTCTAGGTGTAGCTCTGTTTTGGTTGTAGGTGACTGAAGTTCTGTATGTTTCATACATCTGCATATCATTTCCTTTTTCTCTGTTTGGGAAGTTTTCCTTAATAATTTCTGTGAATAGACTTTGTAGTTCTTCTGTTTTGATTCTTGCTTCTTCATTCACGTGCTTTATTCTTAAGTTATAGATCCTCTTGTCGTCCTCTAGCCTTCCAATTGTTACTGCCTGCTCCCTTGTTATTTTTAAGAGATATTCCCTTTCATGATCATACATTGCAAGCCTATGTTCAATTTTTGATAGCCTATCTTTGGTTTCTTTCAAGCAGTTTTTCCAGCTTTCTATGGAGTCTTTAGTTGCCTGATAATCTCTTTGAATCTGCTTCATGAATTCTAGGTTTGCTTTATATTCTTCAGTGAACATTTCTCTCCTTTTGTGTTCCTCCATTCTTCTGTCTGTGTCTTCTTGAGAGATGCTCAGCCTTTCTTTTATTAATCTACTTATCTCTTGTTTAACTTGAATAATATTTCACTTTTGATCTCATTTCCAAGGTCCGAAAGATATCTCTTTATGTCTGCTGATGCTGTGTTTGATGTTGCATGTTTGCTGCCTCAATCTCTTTTATATTTACCTCTCCTGGATCAATATTCTCAGGGTTGGGGGCTGGGGGCTGGGGGCTTTTTCTTATTTCTCTCTCTCTCGTCATGTTTTTGGTTCCTTCCATACAAGTGTATAGTGTAATTCTCAGCCCCTTTTCTTGTTGGTTAGGGCTCTTCTGGAGCATGAAGGCTAGGAGCTGTCCACTATCAGAGTGAAGTGCGAACAAGGGTAGTATATGCTGGCTTCTCCGCTCTGGTCCAGTCAACCTTGTGGGCCTTCACTGCATCAGTGTGCGCCACCCTCAGGGAACCAATTGATTTGTGACAACTCACTGGGTCCCAGCCCAGTCCAAGCAGATCCCTCCAATCCGCTCTGCGAGGAGAGCAACCAACTGAAGCCACTTCCTTACAGAGCCAGGACTTTCCTGCCCAACTCCAATATGTTGTCTAGTTGGTTGCCCCTTTCCTGCGGGAGGGTCCCATTCCCATCACTCACTGCATGTTGATGCCGATCCCTGAGAACTGATGGGCTTCCTGACCTCTGACCTCAGTGTGGCTGCAGCACGAATTCAAGGTGCCTCTGGGTGGGTTGCATGCAGGGCTGGTTCCGGGCGAGTCCTGTGCAGGGCTGTTCAGCTCCACTCTCCGGCCACTCAAGCCAGTCGCTTCGGCGTGGGTTTGGTCGCTCAAGTCGATCTGGGGCACGAACTCAGGCGGCTCAGTGAGAGTGTAGTGCTTGCTGATTTTAGCTTCTCTAATGATAGCCCCAGGACCTCGTATTCGAGCAGTTTCTTTCCCTCCAGTTTCTTCCTGGATTGAGAGAATCCATCTCCCTCTGTTTGGGTCTCTCCAGGGTGTTCTATTCTGGCATTTGAGCTGTCTCTCTCAGAGAGGCTCCATATCCTGCTACATCTAGGTCTGCCATCTTTCCCCCAAAATCTACTAATCCACTTCTAACTAGCATAGAAAGTACACTGTTCAAAAGTCAATGAGGCTTTTCAAATTAGCAATAGATTATACAATGTTCTTACATAATTTTTGCTTTGTTTTCTTTGTTTTAGTTCTAGTTTTTATGTTGTTACTGAGAACCGAACCCAGAATCTTCCTACTGAGTGATATCTTCAACATTTTTTAATGTTTTAGCTTGAGGCAGAGTCTTACTAAATTTCTGAGTTGCCCAGCTTATGCTCAAACTTGAGATCTTTCTGCCTCAGTCTTCTAGAGTCCTGGGATTAAATGTGTCCTGTTTGTAATTATTTTAAATATATTATTTCCACAAAATGGAAAAAGTGTATCTAACTGTATGCAAAACATTTGTCTATTTGTACTCCTTCACATGGGAGAGAGTGATTAGCCACCATACTTGGAGAAATTACATGGCTCTACAGTAACCTGGAATAGATAGAAATATAGTTTATATGTCAATGCCACTGCAAGTTTGTTTGTTAAAGCAAAGCTCTGTTCTAAATGTTTTATTTGGTAAACAAAATAAGTATTTGCATTGGGGCAACTTATAAAGGACTAAAATAATCAACTCCTGATTTGAGCCGCCTTCAAAAGCAGCTGATTAAAAACAATGTCTTGATGACTCAACATTGTTATCTCAAGCGTGGTCAGTAACAGTCAAGCCTTGGTTATCAACAGAGAGAGTAATGGGGTACTGGACCCGAAGATTAATGTCTCAGACTATGTAAAACAATCAAGTAGGTAATATTTCTTTTGGTTTCCCTCCCCTTAAAACAGTACTGTTAAATAATACACTCACTTCAGGCATCAAAAATTTTAAGATAACATGAAATCTTTGGAAACCTTTGGCTGTGAAAGTTGATTTATTCCAGAGAATCCAGAAAAATAGTTCAATGAAACTCCTTCTGCATGTTGACACTGTTTACTTTAACCCAACCTTTTACAATATCTGTATTCATATGAAAATTTCACCTATGAACCATACTCTATGTAAAGTCTTAGGATGAAAAACATAAAATCAAATGAAATTTTTCCTTTGATCGTGAGGCTAAATCTAAAGTAATCTGCCACAACAGACCCTTTTTTGTTTAAGGATTCCCAGTCCTTTGAGGCGAGGTGAGTGCTGTGTTTAATAAAGATTATGTGACTGATTACTTTTCACATACTGACAGCTCCCTGTGGTGTCTTTTATAAGGATAGGAGAGATTATATTAAAGCTTCAATTTTCTGTATGGTGGCCACCTGCTCTTTAAAAGGGTTGTATCAAACTTTCTTGAAAATAATGTTAGAGACCCAAAGCAAAATGCAGAAACTGATGGGACTGATCTACATATCAACAAAGCAGCAGGGCGGATAGCAAAGAACAATGAAGGATGGAGCCCTTGAAACTTAATTCTGATTATGAACTAAGTGCTATATTCAGAGGTAAAGAGTGTGAGTTTAAGAACAAAACAAGAGCCCTCTTTTTCTGTGTTGTGCAAGCATAAATGAGCTTTACAGTTTTATTCACCCATTGATTTCAAGGAAGAAACTTCTTGGCTGCATGTGGAAAAGCAATTTTTACATGAAGCCTTGGTGGAAGGTAAAGTAAATGATTACTCAAGTCCTCAAGGTAATTGTACTACATGGAAATCAATATAAATTCTGTATTGCAACATTCATTTCACTTACAAATCTGCATGCCTATGATCAAGAATAACTGCTATCTTGAAAAAATCTAGGCTGAAGCCTGCATTTGAACTAGCAAAAATATAAATATCTTCTATGTCAATATCAAATATAGTTAATATTTGAGACAATAAAACAATACAAAAACTTTATATAAGCTTTAATGTATTTCTGGTATGAGAACATGGCTTCCTATGGTCTACATAAAATTAGCAATTTTTTGACCTGATTTCCTTGAGATGTTTTATTAACTTCACCTATAAATCTCATATAATATCTAGAGAGCATCAAAATCACCCAGAATTTTGGTTCATCCACATACAATGGTAATATATCCAAAAGTCCAAACAGAATATATTTATTTATTATCTATTTGGTGTTACAGATTGTGCTAGGCATTTTTTGGAAAACAACAAGGAGCTGTAAAAAAGGAAAAACAAATTTAAGTATTTGGGAGGTCATATTTGCATGCATGCTAGAAATAGTGAGTCATATAACACAGTTCTTCGATAAATTTATGATCTTTTGGAAGGTAGGTAAAGTGTTAAAAGATATTCACTTTTGTTGGACCAAAATATGAGATGAATTATATGAATGAAATAGACCTTTTCTTCTTATCTAAGTTTTTGGTGCAATTTAGATATTCATAATGTTCACATTCATCATAGGGAAGTAATATCCAAATGTGATATATCTTGATTCCTCTTTTTTCCCATCCCTCTCCCCTCCCTTCGACCCATCTTCCCCTACTTACTTACATAGCTTTGTTTCCATTTTTATCCTTCCCATTTTTTCCTTTTTCCCTTTCACATCCCTCATTCCCCTTCCTTTTTGAACAATTTCTTCCCCATTTCACAGTATTTGCTGTATGTTTTAGTCCATATTTAATCTTTCAATTTCTCATACTAGGAAGACAATGTGATGTTTACACATGCAAATCTGATTTATTTCACCTAAGAATATAGTTTCAAATACTTAAGAGTATATTCTCAATTTACCTAGAAATGCCTCAAATTTATCCTTTTTTGTGGCATAATAATACTCTACTATATAGTAAAACCACATCTTCTTCATCCATTCCTAAGCTGATGGACATTTGAGTTGTTTCCAAGATTTAGCTGTTACAAACTATGCTACTCTAAAACATGGGTATACATATATTGTGGTGGTGTGATGCTTTTAATTCTTCTAGGAAGACACCAAAAAGTGCAATAGCTGGGTCAAATGGGACTTCTGGTTTTTTGAAGAATGTCCATACTGATCTCCACTGCGTTTGCACCAGGCTACACTCCAAGAGTGGAGAAGTGTTCCTTTTTCTCCACAACTCCTCCAGCATTTGTTATTATTGATTTATTGATAATAACCATTCTTTCTGGTGTGTGATGGGATCTCAGTGTTGTTTTAATTTGAATCTTTTTAATGACCAGTAATGTTGAACCTATTTTCAAATATTTATTTTCCATTTGTACTTCTTCATCCAAGAAGTGTGTATTCATTTCAGATGCCTATTTTTGGACTGGGTCTTTAAAATTGGGGGTATGATTTTTTTGAGTTCTTTGTATGTTCCAGATATTAGTCCTTTGAGGAACAAAGAACTGACTCTTCTCCCACTCTGTGGATTTCCTTTTCACTCTATTGGTGATTTCTTTTGCTGCACAAAAGGTTTTTAATAACATGAGATCTCCATTGCTGATTCTTTGTTATAGTTCCCATGCAGTTGGGGTTTTGATTGTGAAGTCTTGGCCTACAACTATGTCTTCAAGAGTTCTACCTATTCTATCTTCCAGCAGATTAAGTGTTTCTATCGTACGATTTAGATCTTTAATGCATTTTGATTTTAGTTTAGAGAAGTAGTAAGAGACAAATGTCTTGTTTTAGACTTGAGCATAAGGAAAGTCAGTTTTTCCAGCACCATTTATTAAAGAGGCTGTCTTTCTTGCAGTGAACCTCCTTGACAACTTTATCAAAGGTAAAGTGGCAATGTGTGCTTGGAGTTGTTTCTGTATCTTTTATTCTGTGTCATTGATCCTCTGGTCTATTTTTTGTTGCCCGTACCATTCTATTTTTATCATAGTAGCTTTGTGGTATAATTTCAGGTGAGGGCTTGTGATGTCTTCTAGCTTGCCTTTGTGGCCCTGAATTGTTTTTACTATTTTAGGTCTCTTTTTTTACTCTTTTTTTTTCTCTTTTTTACTGTTTTTACTATTTTAGGTCTCTTCTGGTTCCAAATGAATTTTAGGAAAGTTTTCTCCAATTCTGTGAAGTAAGCTATTGGTATTTTGGTCAGGATTGTATTAAATCTATGTATACTTTGTTAGTTTGTTTTCTAAGTGTTTCAGTTTTTTCAATGCTATCATGAAAGATGCAGTTTTCCTAATTTCTTTCTCAGTTTGTTATTTGTTTCCAGAAAGGCTCCTGATTTGTTCTTCTTTTCCTAGAAGTTTGAAATTCAACATCAGGTTGTGTCTTTCAGTTTATTCTGTTTTGCTAAGTGATAATTCACTATTCTAAATTCCCATCAGAGGACTGCTTTCATTGTATCCCGTAAGTTTCAGTATGTTGTATTATTGTCACCTGATTGTATACTCTTTAATCTCCTCTTCAATTTCATCTATGACCATTGGTTGTTCAGGATGATATTAGTTAATCTCCATGTGTACATGACATTTTGTGATTTGTTTTGCTTTCCAAATTTTTTACACTATGGTCTGATAATAAGCATGGGATAATTTGAACTCCTTTGAATTTACTCAAGCATGTTCTATGGCCTATTGTACAGTTTATTTTGGAAAGTATTTCACATCCAGCTGAAAACAATATGTATTCTGATTGTTTGTCTAGAGACATCTACAAAGTTCATTTATTCACAGGTTTGGATCAGTTCTGTTAATTTGTTTATTTTAGCCTATTTGATCTGTTTATTTGTGACTGGGATATTACAGTCTCCCACTACTATTATATTAGTATTTATTTGATATTTCAGGTCAATTAACATTTATTTTATATAATTTGGCTCACTGACGTTTGGTGCATATGTATTTATGATTATTATGTCTTCTTTTTGGAGTTTTCCCTTACAAGTATGTAGTGACATTGTTTGTCTCTTTTGATCAGTTGCGGTGTGAAGTTCACTTTGCCTGCAAATAGAATAGCTACTTTTGCTGTTTATCAGGTTCTTGTCATATGACGTATTGTTTTCTGTCTATCTTTGACATTCAGTCTACAAATTTCATTTTGAATTACATGTGTTTCTTGTGTGTAGCATTTTGTCAGGTCTTCTTTCTTGATTCATTCTATGAGTCTGTTTCTTTTGATTGTGGAATTGAGACCAAATGCATGGATCGTTATAACTGGTATGTATTGGCTCATTCTTGTTATTTTATTTTGCTGCTGTCTGGGAAGTTTTCTGCATTACTTTTGTAATTGGATTTTTTTTATGTCATCTGCACTGTCTCATTTTCTCATCAATCTGATCAATCTTATGTTGTTCTTTTTATCCTTTTGCAACTGTTAGATTGATTTTTCCTTCTGCTTGCTATTTTTAAGATGTATCTCTTTTTGTGGTCACTACTGCAATCCTGTCTTTCCCCACTGGTTAATTGCTTGCTTTGCTTGCTGGATTCCTTTTATTGGTGTTTTTGGAGTTGTAGTCCTTGTTATCTTTTGTTAAATATCCTTCAGGACATTTTGTAGAGTTGACTTTGTAATCATGAATTTCTTCAGTGGTTCTTTGTTATGGAAGTATCATATTTATCCATTGATTTTGAAAGATAGTTTTGCAGGGTACATAAATCTGTGTTGGAGGTTGTTTTCTTTCAAGACTTGAACTACTTCACTCAAAGCTCTCCTTGACTTAAGATTTTGTTTTAAGAAGTCTGCTGTGATTTTGATAGGCTTTCCTTTATATGTAATTTGTTTTCTCTAATAAGTTTTAATATTCTGTTTTTGTGATGAATTTATGAAATTTTGATTATTATATGACTTGCTGTAGATTTACTTTGGTCATGGTTAACTGGAGTTCTATATGCTCACTTACTTATATGTGAAATTATTTATCCCTGTTTGGGAAGTTTTCTTCCATTGCTTTTGTGAATGGGTTTTATTTTTTATGTCATTTTCACTGTCTCCTGCTTTTACATTGATCTGAAAAATCTTATGTTGCTTTTCTTTGTATCCTCTTGCAGCCATTAGATTGATTTTTTTATAGTCCTCTCCCAATTTTAAGATGTCTTTCTTTTCATGATCTCTAATTATAATCATGTCTTCTAGATCTGATATTGTTTCCTTGCCTTAGTTCAATTGGTTGTGTGTACTTTCAATTAAATTTTTAATCTCTTAGATGCTCATCCATTTCTTTTCTAAGTTGGGCATTCATTGTTTTCACCACATTCCTCTGTTTTGTTATCTGTGCCTACTCTACATTAACTGAGTAAGTCCTTCATTGTGATCATTATTTCCTTTTTTAACTGAGAGATTATTTCTAATCTGATTATCTCTATAGCCTCTTCATCTGGTTTTTGAGGATTTTTTTTTTCTGCTTCTGTTATTTCAGAAAATTCACGTGGATGGCTTCTGATTTCTCCTATCTTGTAGTTCCCTGGACTTGTCCTGAGTGAACAGACAGAAAAAAGAAAATGAACAAAGAAAAAGATAAATAAAACAAGTTTCCTCTGGTGTCCAAGACAGAGCCTATAATTGTTAGGTAACCCCACTGGGTTTGCAGTAGGATTTGCTGCCAGGCTGGTTAGGGGGCTTATCTTGGCCTCTAAGTGTGGGAGCAGGGACCAGTCTTCAGCCAGCAACTTTCTGTATATCCCTCACCATCCTGCCCATGTTTCCTTACCTGTTTGTCTCTGCATCCCTCCTCCAGCTGCTGTGGTGCTCTCAGAGACAACCTGTGGCTGCTCCCAGTACCATGTACACTTGGCTCCTCTTGACCCCGGCACAGCTTCCTCTCTTCACCTCTGTATCCTCTCACACCATTCGTTGCAGGTCAATGGGGTGGATATTGTTGCTGCCCCAGAGGCAGCTCAAGGCTGCTCTTTCCCCTTTAGTCTCCTCCCCAATGGAAGAGGGGCTATGTTCCCAACCTCTCACTCATTGCTCTGCAGCGTGCATCCCAAGGCTGCTTAAATCTGGTGTGTGTACATCCTTCTCCCATGCCACTAGTCACATGACAGGAAGGGTCTTGCTGTTCTACTTACTACTTTCACTACCTCTGCTGTGGTCCCTATTCTGCTGTTGTTAGGGACTTCAGTTAGCTACTGTGGTACATGACAAAAAAGAAGGAAAAAATGGCAGGTAGCCAACAGGCAGCAGTTTCCAGGTCACTTGCCACTCACCCCTGTGTTTGCCAGTGAAATTTGCTGCCAAGCTGCAGCATCCTCTGTTGGGACAAAAGGAGTGAGAGGCTTTATATTCCAAATCTATCCTCTGTGGCTTGATTTAACCTCACTATTGCAACCCAACAGTTTTTTGAAACTTCCTACAGTGGTATTTCTTCTCTGTGTACAGGAGGACATTCTCCCAGCAGTGATGTGGCCTGGTTCACCATCTTATAAAGTCCTATGTCTATGATTTGTTTGATCTACAAGTCTCTTATTTCAAATTGATTTTGGTATCAGAATGTGTGTTCCTCCATTTCTTCTAATTACTTGTGCTTTTAGTCAGTTTTCTCTGGGTAGTTCCAATGTGACTCCTCCTCTATTTAGCCATGTGGAATCTTCCATCAAATTTAGCAATTTTAAAAAATTGTACCACTCCATTTTTCCATTGGATTCAATTTGGAATAACTGGGCTCTCTTTTTTCCTCTTTTTTCTTTTTTTTGTTTCTTTCCTTCTTTCTTTTTCTTTGTCTTTTTTCAGCATTATTCTTTTATATCCTGTTTTAGGCTCTCTTGACTATTTCGTTTTTGTTTATTCATTTTTAAAATTTTAAATCCTCAAATCAATTTTTTCAAGTAAGTTATTTTTAATATTGAGCTTATCTTCTGCCATTTTTTCAAAATTTTTCAAATTTTTTCTCTGAATAAATGGCATCAAAACCCTATGATAAAGCAAGCTGAAACCCAAATATTATGCATTCTCCCTCCATCCTACATCTAGGTTTCAAGTTCTGTTGATGCTCAAAGGCTCCTTTTATCTTCACTAACATTTCTGATTTTTCACCCTCTTGATTTCTCACTTGTAAAATGCAACAACTTTCTAAATATAATAGAGTATCTTTCCACTTCCTGGAAAAACATCCGAATTCCCTGTTACTGCATCTTGGATTAGACAGCATGCCTCCTTCAATCCCAAGTGTACTCTTTCATCAGCTCTCTATATCTCTTACCAGGTTGCTTTTCTTCCTTTTCTCTAGTATAATGAACGTCTGGGACCTCTGAAATCTTCCATATCTCTTGTCTTTCTGTAGCTTCCTCTCTCTTCAATGAATGCCCTTTCTATTTTAATATCTAGTTATACTCCTCTACCCCATAGAATGTGTTCATGATGATACCCTGGAAGATACCTGCTATATATCCTGACCCTTTGAGTAATGGTATTCTGACCTGAAACATTCTACACAGAGGATAATGTTAGGGAAATGCCACTTAATATTTAAAATATGATGCTTTGAGAAGTAAAGTCTGTTGACCTTGTAAAATGAGAAACTGTTAACTATGCCAATCACCGTACTGAGAGGTTCAATGTCTACAGCAGAGTCTGCGCTCTTTGGGAAGGGAGAAATAAATGGTGATGGTAGTGGTCATAGTGGAGAAGAGAGACTTAAACAGATCAGCTTCTCTGTCTAAAGAAGTCAGAAATGTATTGCCAAAGAAGCTACTAGAGTGCAGAATATTTGGAGAGCACTGCAGATCAAAGCTATTATACAATACATAACAATCAAATTTAAATGTTGGTGCAAGAATGAGTGACAATTAGGTGAAGATGAACAGAGAGCCAGGTAAAAATGGAACCAAATAGGAGGAGGGTGTGAATGGAGCAAGGCAGTTCCTTGGTTACTGTTAGGAATAGTCATCATTCTATTTTGGAGTGTTCATGGAGGAATAAATCTTGGGCAAATTGACTTGGCACAGATCAATGACTAGTAACCTCTAATGTCACATTATCAATTTTAGCTTTGAAAGGATAGAAACTTATACTTTATGATCTCTAAATGATCAGAAGACTAGGATCTTATTATAAAGTATCTTTCTGTTTTATTACACTATGCACTGAGATTTCATTTTTATTTGATAATTACATATGGCCTTACAAATTTGAAAGTGTCATGTAATTTAGCTTTTCTGTCTGTTATTTAGCTTTTGTTCTCACATCTAAAAGATTATGATGCATATTTATAACAACACAAATTAACAGGCATTATTCAAGTATTTACGTTTTCTTAAAGTTCTATAATATGCTTCTTTTTCCCCCAAATTTCTTCATTTTCTAAAACTGACTTTGTCAGATGAAGTTTCAGGCACCATAAAAGAATTCAGTGAATTTATGTGTTAGCAATATATCTTGGATTGTCTTTTTATATCTTTTTGTTTTTTTAGGTCATAAAATTATACACTCACATTAGAAGGAGTCTATGGAAGTGCATGCTGTGTAAATACAGTTTGATAATGGAGAAAGTTATAAATTTAAGTCTGGAATCATTGGTGTAAACTACATTGGCTAAGACTATGTAACTGAATTTTCCTAATGATAGAAGATAGGTAGTAAGAAATATATGCAAAATAAATTTCAGAAACGTTCTTGAATATTTACCTGTCATTACAGATTACCTTGGAAAACAGTGCAGATAATCAGAGTGAGAGAAGTGCACCAGAAATATCTTTCTCTGAGTCATTTTTTACCGGCTGTTTTGTAAAATGTTGTTTAATGCTTTTACTGTATCTTTGCTCACCTTTTCCTTTTACCTTCTTCTCCTGACTCTGCTGACTTCAGACTTCTGTTATAACTGCCCGATGTGCTCTTGTGGCCCATGAAATCAAGTGTGGGTGAGACCTGGTGCAGAAGGGGAAGGCGACCCATACTTGGTTTCAGAGGCTGCAAGAATACCTGCATTTCTAAGGGAACATCACTTCAAGAAAACAAAAACATAGAACAGCTGGGCTCCTTTACAGACAGAAAAAGAATGAGAAACAGAGATAAGATCCAAGCCGTAATGAGTTTAAAGCTTTCTAAATTATTTGAACCAAGTCAACAGAAAATGCCTGTATACTTCAGGTATTGATGTTGAAACATTGTGCAGATCTGAAATTTCTTCCTCCTTAGAGTTATGCCTCATCTTCCCCCACCCCTCCGTCTGGAGTGGTCAGTGTGCCCATGGTCCTGAGCTGACTTCTTGATAGTCAACAGATGTGGACAGATATGTGGGGCAAGAAAATGGATTTTGCTGGGGCCCTGTTTTATGCTTGGCTGTCTACTAACTTCATTTCCAGCTATGTTTTTCTCCATGCCCAGCCCCACTCACCTATGCTTCCTATATGGCCAAAAAAAAAAAAAAAAAAAAAAATCTCTAGTTAAAGATCTGCCAGAATTTCACTTTTCTGTGTAGGAGATTGGAGTTATTTCAAATAATCCATCTGGTAAAAATCTGGTAAAATGAAGGGAAGTAAAGAAACTGAGGTAAATAAAAAATACATTGTTAAATATGTTAATGCATGTGTAGTAATTTTGCTGATAACTTATTCATAAATTATGTTTATTGACTATAATTTTTTTGTTCTTTTGTCCTATTCTCTGTAATTTGGTCTTGCTGGAGGAAGTTGGTACCCTTAGGCTACAGGAACAAATTCACAATTACTTTTTATTTTCTCAACCAGAATTCTAACAGCTTAGGTCCATGGCACTGCAAATTAAGCTAGAAAGATAAGTTTTGCCAAGTATATATTATATAGCTTGTGGCTATAGATTTTGGTAGGCTCATTTGGAGAAATATGAAAGTCATTTCCAAAGAAAATTTATTCTACATTCTTAAGTGATTTTCATATCTGTAGTACCTTTCTTATGTATAAATGATATTTCTTTGTTTCACTTAAAGTAGGTTAATTTTAAAATATGAAAAAACAATATAAGACATACTATTTTGTTGGGCTCTCATGCTTAAATTATTTGTCTAGATTTTTCCTTTGTTGGCAAATGAGTTAGAGAAATGCCATTACCTTCTAAAAAGCTTTTAAACTGTTATCTCCATTAAAGAACTTTTCTTGAATATTCTAGAGATATACAATTCAGTTGATTTTTTCGCAATCATGGAAATGACCTATAATACATGATAATTTGGTAGCCATTAGCCATAGCACACTCAAAATGTAGGTAATGTGTTTGAGAAACTAAATTTTTGAATTTATGTAGCTTTATGCAGTTAGTGACTACTACATTAGGCAGCATAGTAATTGACTACTTTAGCCATTGAAACAATTTGCCTATGTTAAAATTTTGCTAAACTATTTTTCAAATTCTCTTATGAGTTTTATGTTTTAACTAGTACCATAAATTTATGTATTTTAGTGAAATTTTAGTTCATCACTATGCCTTTTGGACTAGTCCATTTGGATGGCAATAGCAAAATGCCATAAACTGGACAACTTCATCAAACTGATTTCTCACAGATATAGAAGCTGGGAAGTTCAACACAAAGACACCAGCATATTTAATGCATGATGAGAACTTGCTTGCTGGCTCGTGATAGTGTCCCCTTGCTGTGTTCTTACATTGTAGGAAGGACAAGCAACTCTGGTGAACCACTTTTATGGGAGCACTTCATCCACAAATCTTATTCCTAATGATCCAGTCACCTTCCAAAAAGCCCTACCTCTTCATGCCATCAGCTGGTGGTCTAGGATTTCAAAATATGAATTTCAGTGGGATGCAAACATTCAAACTATTGCACCATTACATATTATCTAAAAACCAATGAAATAAAATTCTTTGTGTCTATGTCTTTATCTCTTTGTCTGTCTCTGTATCTCTGTCTGTATCTCTGTCTGTCTGTCTGTCTGTCTCTCTCTCTCTCTCTCTCTCTATATATATATATATATATATATATGTATATATATATATAATTCATCAGATTTCTCATGAAAGCTAAAAGTTAGCCAATAGTCAAGCAATGACCACACAGCATTTTAGGGTTACTATTTGGCCAACATTGAATAAACTATTTTTTTAAATTTTTAAAAGAAAAGATTTGAAAGTTCTTTCTTCAGCAATATTTTAGACTTGCAAAACTAACAGGTGTGAAATACAGGAAAATAAATTAGTGCTAAACTCTATTAAACAAAATATACAGAAGACAGAGAAATCAGAGATCATAACAGCCAATCTTTGCCATTTAACGTCAAAAGGACTCATAGAAGTCATTTATTCTATTTTTGAAATGACAGAATTATAGTTAAGTAAGTTTATTCATCAAAATTTTATAGCCAGATAATGAGAAGGACAATATTGGATTAAGAATCCTGACCTTAGATTTCTTTGATGTCCTTATTAGTTTTCCTTTAAGACCATCTCCTGGAGGAGTTTGTTTTTAATTCACTAAAATGATGGTTTGGATTCAACCAACCATAAACTAAGTTCTGTTGTAAATATGTTTTATCTATCTGTAAATATGTTTTATCTATCTGAGATAGTCCACAAACTTTAGTTGTTCACTTAATCCATTCATAAATTTTATATCTTTCTACCACCTATAGTATTATTTATTAATTTTTAATTTTAATATAAAAATATTAAAAGGAAAATGAACAACCAGAATCATTTATCACAAGCCAGAGCATAGCTTTTAAAAATCTTAAAAAATATGACTTTCATACAAATATGAAGTGAGGATATGTCACAATCTGTTGAATTCATTAATGAAAAGCCTCAGGATGGCTAAAGAAAATTTGATGAGCACAGATTTATATAGTTATTTGGGAAAGATATATTGAAATAAGTTTTCTGAGTCAGAGAAAATGCCAATAAATGTCCAGCAGAGTTATAAAATCATAACCATTGAATAAAACATTTTATCATGGAGAAATTACTTGTATCTCTACCATACAAAGTCTACAAGTTGACAACATATTTGACAGACTCTGGGTACTCTCCAATTGAAAGTAGTAAACCAAAATCAAGCAATGGTACATTTCCTAAGAGTTGCAGGGATTGGGAAATCCAGGTGATTCTTCCCCCAGGGGATATTTAACAAAGCCTTCCTACATTTGATCTTGGTGACACAAACTACTGATGCTAATGGGTAGAGTCTGTCAGTGCTGCTAAATATCCTCAATACACAGAACATCTTTCCTTGCCCACCACCTCACAGAAAGCATTATCACACTCCCATGATCCAATCACCTTGGGAAAAAAAAAACCAGCTATGAGTGCATGAAGCTATGGGGGACATGGAGGTATAAACCATAACACCAGTAAATTGAATAATCATTGTACTGGCCTGTTAGTATGCCTTTATGAAAGACCTCACTGTCCTCCTTTTGTCCTTTTCCAAGTTTTGGACAATTTTTTTTTTCTCAAAAATGTAAAGAAATTGTCCATACAATAAGATGTTTTTTCTTTGTTGAGTATAAAGGAGGTGGACATATTGAGCTAGGCTAAAACTCTGTTTTGTCTTTACATTTCTTGTTCTTCTCGTTCATTCCCTGGATCATTTTCTTGTATTTGAATGTTTTTTTTAAATATTCTAAAGATAAATAATGAGGGAATCTTAAAACATGCATCACCTGTCACCATGATCATTTTAATGAATGCTTGGTTCTATTTTCTATGTAACAACTTTTTTCTCAGATGACCACATCCTGTGTTGGTTGACACATGATTCTTGGGGGAAAAAAGTAGAAAGTGATGGACAGTAATGCACCATAAGAAAGAAGAGTGTATCAGTAAAGGATAGATCCTCCACACTTTTCTTCTACAGTTGGAAAGTTAAGGACAACTGACCTTCTTTATAAGGAAATAGGGAGTTGATAGCATTATATTTTTTTCTATTCAATGCTCTATTGAATTGAGAGCCAAAAATTAAAGTAACTCTTATTTCTCCAATTTAGAGAAAAACCAGAAGTAATAGAAGAGTTCATTCATAACTTATTGTGTTAACACAGCACCAGCCATAGTCATTTTTTGTAGATTCAATCTTTTCCTAGGTTTAGCCTCATTTTTTTCTTTTTAATTTAATATTATTTAATTTAACATATGCTAAGAGTTGTTTCTGCATCCTGGAAACTTCTTAGGTTTGAACCCAGAATTGCAATTAGGGAGAATATGAAATCTCACCTAGCGAGTTTCTTATTCAAGGTAATGTTATCTGCATTTTTCATGTTATCACATTGTGCATCTGATTATCATTTTAATGGCATGTTTTAGTTGAGTTTAAAGACAACTGATGTTTTCAGGAAATGTGTATTGTTACATTTCTAATATAAATTTTAGCAATAGAATCAACTCTCAAGTACAATAGTAAAATTATTCTCCAAATCATCCAGTACTCAATAGGCTTCTTTCTTTCTTTTTCTCTCTCTTTCTTTCTTTCTTTCTTTCTTTCTTTCTTTCTTTCTTTCTTCTTTCTTTCTCTTTCTTTTCTTTTCTTTTCTTTTCTTTCTTTCTCCTTCCTTCCTTCCTTCCTTCCTTCCTTCCTTCCTTCCTCCTTCCTTCCTGCCTTTCTTCCTGCCTTCCTTCCTTCCTTCCTTCTGTCCCTCCCTTTCTTTTTTCTTTTTAATAGTGAGGAATGTGAAAATGTAAGTTAAGGGAGGCAATGTAAAGCTCTGCACTTGAATGTTAAAGATTAATTTCAAGCCCTACTTAAGTCTTAATGTGTGTGTAATATTAAGTGTCACTTTATTTCATAAATTTTTTTCTGTGTATTAGGGGAGTAAGTTGTACATGAAATCTTTAAGATCTAACATTTTTCTGTTTCTATCCTAGACTGCATGCTAATAAAATTGACATAAAAATGTATGGTCACTTTAAGAAAAAAAATCTAATAATTTAAATCTTAATCTACTGAATAAGGTCACTGTGTAATGAGCTTTAGAGAACTATAAAGTAATATCCATCCATTTGAAAACTGAAACTAAAATTTTAGAAGCATGCTATATATTAAAAATATCTTTAAATGCTTGGTGAGTGTTTTTGCTAATAATCCTCAATACTGCTTCAGTAGCATGTCTCTCAGTTTACTTAATGGAACTGTAACTCAGGGAAGTTACCACACGTCCCCAGTAACCAGTGCAGTACACCTTCCAATATAGCATGCCAATATCTAGAAAACAGATGTGTACATATAAAAGAATTCTTTAAACCTGTAAGGTGCAGTATTCTTCCTAAGAAGTAAGAAGCTTTCGAGAATGGCTTTGTGCATCTCAACTATTTAAAAAGCTCTTCACGGAAATAGTTAATATCTTCTTCCTTGTTCTTCATGAATTGTTCCCATAGTAATGAGATGGTCAATAGAGTTCTCTTCATTGTTCAGGGAAACAGAAGGCCTTGAAGGCAGGGGAGGGGAGAGGTGCTGGATATGAAAGTCCAGAAGAGTAGTAGAAAACAATGTATCACGGAGCTTTGAGATCTGGACTGCAGGCCGAGCAGAGATGCTAGTGTGATATATGAATTAATTTCCAAGAAGGACAGTCTACAGAAGTGAGGACAGTTTTTTCCATTTTTACCCTTTCCCAGGACATCCTTTCTTTATTTGTTATTTCTTTAAGTTATTAAGTTATTTGCTCTTTTGTGTATGAGGTATTAATAGGGTATCAATAATTTTATTGCCAAAGTTCCATTATTCATGTTTTCAATTGCGGTTATTTGAGATTCCTCCTGCTTTTAGCCTCACACTTTATTTCCATCATCCACTTTATCTGATTATACAAACACAGAATCTTTGTTTTAGATTTTATCAGGTACCTTAGCTTCTTTCTGACTTTTTTGCTTCATGTAACCACTGTAAATGTTGACATCTATTTCTCTCACACATTTTCTTCATCTGCTTAAAATAATCTACGTTTGTAATGAGATCTGCCATTCAGAACTAACCCTTTTGCCATACTCTTGTGTATATGTATGTTTGTGTGTTTGTATGTGTTAGATTTTATTATTATGACTATATCTTCCCAGTGATTTCAAGAGAGAAAGGAGACAAATAGCTATAAGACTTACACTATATAGCAATCCTTGGTAGGTAGGGATGAGTTGTCAAAAAATTGGAGTGAAAGACAGAAAATGGCATTGAAACATTCCAAAGGAAATATAAATCAGGAAAAACCCTTAGATAACTGTAAGGGAATCAAGATAAGGGCGAGTTAATATGAAACACAAGGAAACAAGTTACACTTTTCAAACATCAGGTTGAAAGGTAGCATCATTCATTAATTCAACAGGTGTTTCCTGACTACCTGGTATGCATAAATTCTGTCCCAGTTACTTAGGATATGCAACTCAATAGGTATCTATGGCTCATGATATTAAAGTAGAATAGAAACATAAGCAAATAAGCCAAAAGAGTATAAATACCACCCATTGAATGCTAAGTGGAAGACATGGTAATGTAGAAACAACTGGTTTTCAAAATTAAATGAGAAAATCATGTAAAAAATATTCTGGTTAATATTTTATATAATTATTTTTTAAAAAATTTTTTATTTAAAGAGGAAAAAACAAAATAAAGCAGAATAAAGGGTAGCGACAATACAGTATTTCAAGGAAAAAAGGAGGAGTACAACAGCAATAAAACCTAAGAAATTATTACTTGACTAATTGCATACTGACTTCTTTGAAATAGTTGTTCAAATTACAAAGTTAAGACATGTAAAGTAGACATTCAAACAGTGAGACTGTTAACAGTTCTGCTCCACGATCTGACAAAAACAGCAATATGGTCATCCATCTTACCCACTCAAATATACATGCAATTATATCAATAGGGTAAAATTAAACACAAAAAAACAGAGCAAGAAGGATCACAAGAAAGCAATGTAAGACATAAATTTCAAAGCTAGACAATTGGAGATATTCACTCTCTATCATATTGACTCTTGTTTTCTTCCAAATAGTTGTCCAGATTGTCACATATAAGGAATTCACATGAAACAACCTAGTATGGAATTGATCTGAGCAGGACAAGGAGGGCATTACAGGTCTTCAAGACCAGGCATTAGGGAAGCCATGAATGGCTGTCTTAGTGTCTCTCATTCTCCTCAAAACAGCTGTCCATACCTTCATGTGTGTTGAACTTAGACAAGGCAAAGCAAGCTAAGATCACTTTGAACAAAAAGTGATAGTTTTGCTGGACTTCACATCATGACATTATGGAATCAGCACTGGGTATTGTAGTGTCTCTTTTTCTTCAAGGTCGTTGTTTATTTCAACATGTGTTATATAGTTGGTTCTCGTAAACTGTTTTTAAGCTCTACACATGTGTGAGTCTCTACATGTATATCTATCATTTCTATATTAGCCGGAAGAACAAAACAAAGCAAGATAAAACAATTCCTAGAAAAGCATGAGGCAGAAAAGTCACATAAAATCGCAATACAAGGTGATCTACAATGGTTACCATGGTGTCTCAGCAGTATATAACAACATTAATAAAAACAAAGCATTAGAGACATTATAAGACTTCAAAAGCAAGTAATAATCAAACCAGAGTGGGTATCTTAGTGAATCTTGTCATCTTCAGTGTAGTTGCCTATGCTCTTAGACTTGATGCTATCCATTACAACAGTTTTAAATAAAATCAGTCAATACAAAGTAGCAATCTAACAAACCAGATTCAAATAAGATCAGCCATAATAAGACAGTATAAGTTATAAAGGGCTTCAGGTTAAGTTGATAGGAAAATTAGGGGTGATTACCATAATATGTCCTCTTATTTTTGGGATAGCTGACCATGTCCTCAATCTAGCGTAAGTAGACAAACTGGAACAGCACACAATCCATCCAAGCAGAGTGGTGAGAATAATTAAATTTTAAATCTTGTTACCCCATTAACAGTATCCTCTGCCTCCCTTTTTTAGACAATTCCTCCCCTTTCACTCCCATGGGGTGCACTGCTTATTTTGGGTCTCACTGCCTCCCAATATAGAGCAGCTCAATGGACCCTATCTCCTGATTTACTCTGCCTGTGTTTCTCTCTGTTAGTATTTCAAGGCCCTCTATACTAGAGATTATAGCCTATCTTCTCTGCCTCATTTCTGCTATTCTATTTTTCTGCCAATGATAGTCTATTTTTTTCTTCCACTCCACTGTCTGCCTCGTTCACTGCGGCCTCTCTGCCACTGTTCCTGAAATGCTCGTGCTCTTGTTCTCTCTCCCTAGTATGTCCTTCAGTATATTTTGTAGGGTTGGACTGGTGGTCACAAATTCTCCTAGCTCCTCTTTGTCATGGAAGCATCTTTTTTCTCCATTAATTTCTATAAGAGTTTTGCAGGATACACCAATCTGGGCTGGAGATTGTTCTCCTTCAGGGCTTGAATTACATTACTCCAAGCTCTTTTTGACCTGATGGTCTGTATTGAGAAGTCTGCCATGATTTTGATGGGTTTTCCTTTATAGGTGATCTGTTTCTTTTCTCTGATGGCTTTTAATATTCTGTTCTTACATTGAATTTCTGGGATCTTGATTATTATGTGTCTGGGTGTAGCGCTGTTTGGGTTGTAGGTGGCTGGAGTTCTGTATGCTTCATACTTCTGCATATCATTTCTTTTTTCTATGCTTGGAAAACTTTCTTTAATAATTGCTGTGAATAGTCTTTGTAATTCCTCTGGTTTGATTCCTGCTTCTTCACATAGTTTATTCTTAAGTTATAGATCCTCTTGTCATCTTCCAGTCTTTGTATCTTTACTGCCTGCTCCCTTGTTATTTTTAAGAGATCTTCCCTTTCATGACCCCACGTTGCAAACCTGTGTTCAATTTTTGATAGTCTATCTTTGGTTTCTTTCAAGCAGTTTTGCCAGCTTTCTATCTAGTCTTTAGTTTCCTGATAATCTCTTTGAATCAGTTTCATAAATTCTAGGGTTTTTTTGAATTCATTAAATTTTTCTATATGTGTTCCTCCATTCTTCTGTCTGTGTCTTCTTGAGAGATGCCCAGTCCTTCTTTTATTAATCTATTTATCTCTTGTTTAATTTGAATTAATATTTCAGTTTTGGTCCCGCTTACGAGGTCCTGAAGATATCTGTTTATGTCAGCTACCACTGTGTTTGATGTTGCAAGTTTGCTGCCCTCAGTCTCTTTTGTATTTGCCTCTCCTGGATCAGTGTTCTCAGGGTTGGGGGCTGGGAGTGGTTTCTTATTTCTCCCTTTAGTCATGTTTTTGGTTCCTTCCATACAAGTGTACAGTGTAATTCCCAGACCCTTTTCTTGTTGTTTAAGGCACCTCTAGAGGGTGCAGGCTAGGAGCTTTAGCCCTCTTCAATAGGTTATCAGAGATTAGAGCTCACCCAGGGGCAGTGTGCACTAGCTCCTCCCTTCTGGGCCAGTCAACCTTTGCAGGCCTTCACTGCATCTGTGTGCACTGATTTCAGGGAAGTAACTGGGTTCCCGCCAGGGGCGTGGCCTAGTCCAAGGAGATTCCACCAATCTGCTCGGCGAGGGGAGTAACCAGCTGAAGCCACTTCCTTATGGAGTTAGGGCTGTCCTGCCCAAATCCAACATGTCGTCCAGTCAGTTTCCCCTTTCCCATGGGAGGGTCTTATACCCATCACTCACCGTGTCGCCGAGAACTGCTGGACTGCCCGACCTCCGACTTCAGCGTGGCTGTGGTGGGGATTCACGGTGCCTCTGGGTGGGTCGTGTGCAGAGCCGGTCCCAGTGAGCTGCACGCAGGGCTGTTCAGCTCCGCGCTCCGGCGGCTCAAGCCAGTCGCTTAGGCTGGGATGGCTTGTTCAGGTCGGGCGGGGTTCAAGTGGCTTGAGGAGAGTGCCATGCTCGCTGATCTTATCTTCACTAATAGTAGCCCCAGGACCTCATATTCGAGTGGGTTTTCGCACTTTAGTTACTTTCTGGGTTGTGAGAGTCTATCTCTCTCTGTTTGGGTCTCTCCAGGGTGCTTTATTCTGGCATTTGAGCTGTCTCTCTCAGAGAGGGTGTCTCTCCTGCTACCTACCAGTCCGCCATCTTGTCCACCCTCCCAACTCGAGGTTCTTAATCATTTTATCTTTGAGTTTGTGTGATATTAGTGAAGTCCAGGAGGCCAATGGAACTTCCATCTAAAGCTTGGCATTCTCATTCCAGAAGTGTTCTACCTCCTCGAATCAGTTTGTCTCTGTTCCTCTTAGGGTCATCCCTAGCCTACTACCACTACCACCCTGTGTCCTGGGATCGGTAGCAGCAGGGTCTGTTGCATTGAAAGGAAGCATGGGTATGAGAACAGAAACACTGGGGTGGCATGTACTAAACATTCAGTAATGTTGCCAGCCCCACAGTGCACTCAGATGTCAACTCCAACACAGGCATCTGGTACAATCTCTTGGCAGTCACCTGTTCATCCACTGGGGGTAGTGCAGACTGACAGTCTCACCTCCAAGTGGTAGCTTGCAAGTTTCGCACATAGTCCCACAATTTATGTAAGTGGTCCTTAATATTTTTTTTTTCTCTGAAGGAGTGATGCTTATGCTAACTCTGTGAGAAATTACTGAGGCACAAATTCAGGCAAGTCTATATACAGTAGCATTTTGTTTCAACTGCATATGTGTGATGTGTTAGGTAATAGCATGAAAATGGACTAATCGCTCAATCACATTTCTCAACAGAGGTGATAAAACAAAACTGATGTGCACTAATTGGATGGCAGACAAGTGATGAGAAAGTACAAGCCAGGCAGAAAGAAAATGAATAAAGAAGTAACTTCTGTTTGGAAACTTCCCAAATTGTTTTTAAATGGGAATTTTACTTCTATTTGCAGGCTGGATTTTAAAAAATAATAATAATCCCAGGCCAAGAATGGGTAAGAAGTCTGGCATAGTACCAATTAAATATTTGAAACATTAGCAAATCATAAAAATGAGTCTTGTGATTTCAAAAGCTTTTATCATACATGAAAATAAAAAATAAAAAAAAACAAAAAAGCTTTTGTGAGAATTATTCAATTTGGCATCTAATTTCCACTTTAGAAATATGTATTTAAAAGACAGATAACCAACTGCATGGAAATTCCAAATGTAAGTATTTACCTTTATCAAAGGTCAATAAGAACTTTGATGTTACTACTTATATAAAAATGGTCACGGATAAGGAGAATATTAAGTGTTTAAGCTTATGTATATAATCCAGCACATGATTTGGTATTGTAGAATTCGATTACCTTCAGACACTTCAAGAGATCTGTGGCTTAAAATTATTCATTATAAGACAGTTTCACTTTACCAGGCCAGTGTTAAATTGAGGCTTCAGCACACCAAAATATTTCATTAACATTTCATCATAGAAGTCTGGGATTGAGTGATTTTTTTTTCCAGTTCTCTTGACAAGTTCCCACTTTTTAAATGGTTGTCATTTGTGGTATTAATTTGGAAAGAAAAATATAGCAGAAAAAAGTTAAGAAACATAAGTTGCATGTTTCTCAGCATCACAGCCAATAAACTGTCTCTAAAACAGACTGGTAGATAGTCTGAAGTGCCACTAAAACAGGAGGCAGGGAACACACAGAGCCATGCAGAGGATGCTGAAACACTTAGAAGAGAAGAGGAGAAACCACTTACTGTTTTTCTCACTCTCTTCTTGTTATGAATGGCAAGTAAAGAAAGATGAACGTCTTCTGAAACACATTTCTTAACATGTAACAGAAAACTATCAGTCCTTAAGCAAAGAGATGGCTAGCCTTGTCTTTGATTAATTAAGTTATGAATCCTGGGAAGATAATCTGTATATTCAAGGACTGCTCAGGACTGTAGGAGACAGTGTTGAAAATATTCAGAAAATATAAGAGTGTAAAAACAAAGAAAATGCAAAGAGACTCAAAGGTCTTCCCCCTTATCTTCATATCAAATAGGAGAAACACTGAAAACTGAAAAGAATTCCCAAGGTTATCCCACTATGTGGTGTCACTGAATGGATTCAGTTTCACCTGTATAATTGCACTCCCAAAAACTGGAGCCAGAACAGCAAGTTTTTAGAACTCCTGGTCTTTGAATAAAGTTTCATGGTTCATAAAATTCAAGTCACTGTTGAACGTAAGATATTCCTGTATTTTATCTGCTACTCAGAAAAATAAAACAAAACTTCCACTTGCTTTCATGTGGCACATCAATAATAAGTCACAACCTAATTTCAAAGATGGTAAAACGTGAAACATGTGCACTTTAAAATTGATGAAATATGATGTGTAATGTTTCCAAGCCACAACTTCCTCACCTGTGGCATTGAAGATGTAATGTAATGAAGTAGACTATAGAGCAGCTGAGATCATATTTCAATCAGGTTAAACTACTATTATTGCTATTTTCCATGAATCTATTCCACCAATGCCTTCAAGATTCTATCCAATAGATGAGGTAATAGGATCAATTCACAGTGGTCACCATAGACTGGTAAAAATCTTGCAAGAATTTCTACTAGAAACCCAGTGAAAATAATTCTCTTAAGCAAGGCAGACTTGCTTTTCAGAATGCAGGGTCACAAACAGAATCAGCAGAAGTGCTTCTGATCACTCTTGTCTGTCCCATATAGGGTCCTCCTTTAAAAAAAAATGCAGTCAACTGAGTGCCTTTCAGGGGCCCCAAAATGATGACAGCCAAGGGAATATGACTGCAAGTCATGATTAATATTGATCCTTTCTTTTTCTATGTGCTACAGTTCTTCTGTGTATTGTGCTCTTTATACGAAATGCTTCCCTTTTCACTTGTACACATAGCAAAAAGGGAACACTGGGAATAGTTGAAAATGCACATAAAAATGCATATAAAAAATTTATAAAAATTTTTTTAAATGCTGACTAGCTATCCAATTAAATCTTCTAAATGAACCTATATAGCAGATACAAAAGAGAGAGGGTTGGTATTATTTTCCTGTGAGTGAAACACTAGAGGCTCAATGCCTTTGAAATGCACTTGTAAGAAGTGTGATTGGTATCAGCTGTGAGGACAGAGTGCCCAATATAGAAATAATGAGAAGGAGAGGCCTGCAGGCAGAAACACCATGAAGAGTATGATGAGTATGTGCATGACTGAAGATCAATATGTTCAGAGGATGATGGAAAGGGTTTCAATGAGGGAAAAAAATTGATTCAGATAGCTCGAGTACGTGCAAGAAGACCAAGGAGGACTGACAATCTGACACCTGCTAACACTGACATGAGTGACATGGTGGCCTCCCCATTATATGTTGGCTGCCTTTCTCTACAAAGTAAAGATAAAGCCAGGTGTGTATATGAATGAGTAAGTGTGTACTTATTTTCAGAATAACTACATCTTCAGAAATGTTTTCAAACACGAAATTAATTCTAATGGGATGGTCGATTTGTCTAAGGCCCAAAGCAAGAGAACTAGTAAATAATCAAGTTTTGGAAACAACGGTTTATCTTGCCATCTCTTAATCCTTCAAAACTGTGCTAGACTTGAACTGTGTTCATTTTACCCTCATCAGT
Organism: Dolichotis patagonum; assembly: GCA_004027295.1. Taxonomy (NCBI): domain Eukaryota; kingdom Metazoa; phylum Chordata; class Mammalia; order Rodentia; family Caviidae; genus Dolichotis; species Dolichotis patagonum. The sequence goes on from PVJX010002316.1 coordinate 115,361, forward strand.
CTGTTATTCTCACTATCATATGTCTGTGGTCTTATTGTGAGAAGCTACATGGTAATACATGTACTTTGAGATCACCAGAGGGGTGAGCACTGCTTATTGCAGTAATGGCTTGAAGACGTGACTGGAAAAGGTTCTTGTTCTAAAGTTTTCAAGAGAATCCAACAGTGTAAGTGCCCAACTCATTTTACGAGATGCTATATTGCTTCCTTTGTATTTCCTCCTTGACTTCCCCCTAAATACGCTTCATGCAGGCTATAAAAAGTATTTCTGCTAAAGTATATCACCAAATTATTAGCAACCTGTCTTTTTTCTTTGTAATTCATATCTGTATAAATATTTATATTTATTGATACTTGTATCTAGATCATTGAACAGAAGAGTTTGTACTGTCAATGTTTGAGTGACTAGCCACTTTTTATGCTTTGACTCTGTAACTTTAACAACTATAGTTAACAATATGTAATGCATCAACTAGTAATTTTATGTTATTTTAACTCTGTATTCTACTTTTCTTGTTTTTTCTATTTTGTCTTTTTTAATTTTTTCTTTCTCTCTTAAAATAAAATAAAAAAAATTATTAAAAGAAACAGCATGATTTACTTAGTTTTCCATTATTGTAACAGTTAAATGAGATAAATTAACTTTCAAAAAAGTTTACTTTGGCTGACACTTATGGAAGTTTCAGTCCATTCCCAAATGGCCCCTTGTTTTGTGCTAATACATCATCCCAAGCACGAGTGATAGCAGAGGTCTGTTCACTTCCTGGCCAAGAATTGAAAGAGACTAAGTCCCACCATCCTCTTTGCACGGATACTACCAGTAATCAAAAACCTTTGCTAAGCCCCATCTATTAGTTAGCTCCCAATAGTACTATGTTGGGGACAAAAGCTTTAACACATGAGACTGTGGGGAACATTTAAGTTCCAAATCATAGCAAATACACTAACTAGAATGGTAATTTAAAGAAATTTCAGAATCATCCTCTCAGTTGAGCCCTGAACCAATCTTGGGGAAGATGATTGGCCTTCCAAGGTACCATTTGAGGCTTTCTGGTTTCCTAGATCATCTACCACCTGTTCTCTACTTCCTTATTACTTGAAGAAGAGGGGCCCTTAAAATGTCAGCCAGTATTCAACATGTCACCATATCTAGCAGTTCAAATGCAACAGAATCACTTTTATTGCATAAAAGAAAAGAAGGGATATATAGGAAAGTAATAGCATTATCACAAAATTCTAGGGTAAGAGAGAAATCTCAGAAGGAGCCCAAAGGAAGACTAGCAAAGCCAGCAGGATATAGGCTGCATCTGCCTCCTTTTATCCTTTGTCCTCCTCTATACCTCATTCTCTGCTTGTGCATTGCTTTGGTATTCTAGACTCTCTTGACTGATTCTCATTTCTGTTAAGAGTATGCACATAGCACATTCAAAAACCTGAGTTTATACATTATTATCTCATGTCACCATGGAAAAAGATGACAGGTTTCTCAGGTTAACTGACAAATTTCTAGAAAAGAGATTTTGATAGGCCTAGCATGAGCCACATACCCATTCCTTTTCTCTGAAAATATGATCAGATCAGTAAGAATATAGAGGGAAAAAGTCTTTCTGGGGTCAATAGACTGTAAAATAAGCACATTTCTGAGATCTTGTGGCTGTATAAGCCTTTCTGAGAAGTCTATGTGCCCTCCTCCCCAGACTGGCTGGATTTTCAGTCAGCCTGGAGCACTTAGGGGAGGCTTTCACTATTATGCACCCAGACAAGTAACATCATTTCTACCTCAGATTCCAATGCTAACTCTTTTGAACAAGTTCTTAAAATGTCTTTTTCTATTTCTGGGTCAGTCAAAAATTCTTACACTGTAAAATAATGTATTTGTTGTTGTGAAATCTTTCCTGTTGTATCCTAAAAGTCTTTCCTTCCTGGTGTGTTGGTAGCCAGTGTTCCACTCTTCCTGCCCACACATTTTGCCCCCTACCCTAATGTAACTATCCCTTAACGCTTGCAACTTCTAAGATCTTTTCTGCTGGAAAGAAATGCACCTAATACAATGCTATTAACTCTATTAACTACCTATGTGATTCTATGTCTCAGCAGATGATTCCTCTGAATCTCTAGTATGCAAACTTGAAGGCTCATCACTACCTTTGTTTCCTTAGCTTCTCAGTCAGGTACCAAGCCTTGCTGAGCCTTTTTTAGAATGCCTTTCAGATTTTTGAGGTCCACCTTAAGCATCTCATAGGGATTCTCATTATTGTCCTCCTACAAAACTAAAACAGTTATCTTTCTGGTCTTTATGTTTCTTTGCTATTATGATAATTTCTAAATTTAAATTCTTAACTACCATTTAATCCCCTTATTTCTCTTGGTTCAAAAACTTACACTGTACTTTCTTCTTTAGGTCAAGAATACTCTAAGGAAAGCCTTGAAAACTGTGTATTAACTAGTCCATTTTTACTAGATATGCTATCTTCAGTTTGTTTCTTATAACATAGCAATGTTCTTTCCCATTCCTGCTATTGAGAAGTACACTATATGTAATCTCTTTGCTCTTCTCAGTATATCATATTTTAAATAACTTATCTTACATAACCTGACAATAATGATTCCCTAAGTCCATACTGGTTTTTGCACTGGTGTTGGTGAAATATTCAAATATTCCTCTACAGATTTTATTTTCTCAATTAGATTGAAAACCCATGAAAAAAGACATGTGATGCTTTATACAGAGTCAGGCATGCAAGAAACCAGTGGAAAAACATCCTAATGGCCAAAATCCATGAAGATATTTTAACCATCAATGGTTAAAATTTTTGGTAATTATTTTGGTATTAATAACTGAACTCCGGGCCCCACACATGCTAGGCAAATCCTCTATAACTGAGCTACATTTGAGCTTTCTTATTTTCTATTTTTCATTAACATGCACACTCTTCCAAAACTGCCCAGGCTGTGCTTGAACTTTTGATCCTTTTGCTTCAGTCTCCCCAAGGACTAGAATACAGGAGTGTGTAATCATGGCTGGTTAATAATTCATTTTAAACATTTATATATTTAAATAATTCACCTAAAACATAGTATTCTGTCTCTCTAAAAAGTAAAGTTCATTTTGTGATGAGCAGAATTGCTCCACCAAAATATCTATGCCTTAATCCTTAGAATCTGGAAAGTGGATTTATGCATCAATTTAACTTGGATAAAAAATCCACATAGCTAGTAAAACATTACCTCTGGTGTATATTTGCGGGTATTTTGGAAGGCTAATACCCGAATCTTGGAGGAAATAAGATTGGTCTGGCTTACAATAATGTGAGTGAAAATCATTCAATCCCTCCTCCACCCCCAAATACAACAAAAAATGGAGAAGCAGTAATTTAGTATGCATGCTTGCATTGGGACAGTCACAGTCTCCTCCCTTTAGATATCAGTGCTTCTTGGGCTTTCAAAGTTAGACAAGCACGTATGTCAGTAGCTTCCTGATTCTAAGGCCTTCAGACTTGGACTGAATAACATCACCAGGTTTCTTGGAGAACTTTTACTAATACGCATATTGAAGAGCAATCAAGTTTGCAAATGAAATTAAGATTGCAAATTAACTGACTTTGAAATAAAGAGATTATCCTAATCATCCAGGTGGGTCCAATGTAGCATCATAAGTAAGTGTCCTTTAAATATGGAAGAGGCCTAAGTGTCAGTGTCAGAGTGATACAGGATAGGGAAGACTGGGTCTGCTACTGTTGACCATGATGAGAGGAGACAGAAGCGATGGGATGTGTGCAACCTCTAGGAGAGGGAAAAGGCATGAAAATGGATTCCCCTACAGCCTCCCGAAGTTGTCCATCCCTGCCCACTCCAGTGAGATATTTTTCAGATTTCATAGCTCTACTGTTGTAATTTTAAAAAGAATGTTATTTTTAGCCCAAAGTTGCGGCAATTTGTTACAGCAGCCATAGGAAACAATTACATATGCACACCTCCGGCCCCTGTTACTATTATGGCCTCAACTTCCAAGAGTTGAGTAGTAGCAGTCCACTTTGAAGTCTATCCATTCTAAGTTATCAGGGTTTTCAGCTCTTCCTAGTGTTGATGCCAGAAGTATTTTGACTTTCTGACACTTGAAACAGCTACTCTATAACCAAAATAAGTATTACCTTTTTAAGCTTATTATATAAAGGCTACTCTGTAAATATTAAAAGCCATGCAAAATGTATTTACAGCTGGGGATTTAGCTCAGGGACGAAAGTGCCTGCCTGGCAAGCACGAGGTCATGAGTTCAAACCCCAGAACCCCCCCAAAAGTATTTACAATTGAGTAAGAATTATTGAATAGTATGTCTTAAAATATCATCAATAAAATTGTAGTTAAGGTGAGCTGTGTCATTTACATGATAATATTTCTAAGTACAAACATTTTGATGGACTTCAGCAGGATTCCAACAGGGTCAGATAATTTTTTTACAGCACAATGTACACACATTATATATTATAGCAAGTTTCACACAGATTTCTAAGTAATTCTAAGTTTGAAATTAAAAAAAAAGTTGGGCATCAACACAGTAATCCATAAACAATTGCGCTAATTAAGCATGCGTTCTTCATCCTGTTATTTAAGAACATCTGATAACTAGTATTCTGCAAAATGAACAACTCCATATGTCCAATACTATCCATTTTTATGTACCATACATGTCTGAAAAAATGTTACACAGAGCTCTTTTCCAGACCATAATCAGATGTTTAAAGTTCTTCACAGTCATAATAACTGCTTTGTTTTTATCCTGAAAATCAAGAATATCTTGTTCTGATTAGGAAAATGATTAATTCAAAATTATTGTCATGTGGAAACACGTAAAGGAAATGATTTAAAAAGAAGACAGATTCAAAGAAATCAGGCTGATACTCAGTAGGATTTTGAGTTTGCAGTCTGAGATATATGCCTTTAGATACTTGTGGACATGGAAGAAGCTTTTGCATCTGTTTCGGTCAACCCAAATGTGCCTCGGCATCTCTAGGCTCACATTCTGCACCACTGCCAAACTTTCAATAAAAATTACAGCACAAGCACCATGCAGATTCTTCCAATCTGTTGGAAGGTGAATTACGTTTCAGAAAGAGCTGTTTGTACAACACCTCCGACAATTAAATCACACAAAACTGTTTAAGCATTTCTTTTCCTCTACAACAATTATTCTTTTGAAAAGAGAGTCATATTTTTTCCTGAGGTACTAATTATGGAAATCAAATGCGGTAGATGTCATGATGACGGAATTCCATCCTAATTTCCTTGTTCAACAGCTCAGTCTTCGTTTGCCACAGACTTGTTATTCTTCTTCTAAGTATCTCCCTTGGAATGGCTGCCAATCAAGTGAACCTACTGAATGTGAAGTTGCCAGGCTGAAAGCTCAACTTGTTCTCTAGCTAAAAGTATCTCTGCACTTGTGAACTTATCAAAGTCAAATGTGAACCCAAACAAATGATAGAAATTTGGAAACTCACTGTTCAACCAGTCTTTGGTATTAAATTGCATAACTGTGCCCATGACCTGTTCATGGAGTTCTCTGAAAGAATAATTGCTCGAGTTTTTCTCCCTGCTGTGAATTCACTCTCTAAAATGGCTACTTTTGAAGCCATTAGCCTTTTCAATAATTAAATTTGAATCACCAAGGGGGACTCCAAATTCAAGTACAGAACTAGTATTCACTGAATCACTGCTATTTGGCAAGCTTTTTCCTAGTACTTTAAATATACTTTTTATTTAACAACTTTAATAGGTTTATATTCTTGTTTTCTCCAGTGTACAGATTAGAGATTCAAGGTCCAAAAAGTCACACTGTCCAACCAGGTGCACAGAGAGCCATTTTGACTTCTCTTCCTTCCATTACCACCAGTGTGTTTTTATACAGGCAATGATGAAAAGAACCTCAGCCAACTGTCATTTCTGAGATCTTCAAATTCCCCAACTTAGCTTCATTTATATCCACAACTTTCTGTTAATTTAGGAAATATCTTTACTATAAACACTTCATGTTACAAATATTTTTGAAACAATTTTATACACAGTAAGGCACTCTGCTTACAATTACAATTGCTATCTGATTTTATTTTCATAATAAAGTTTGTCATGAATTTAATTACTTTTTAAGCTTCTACATATTTCTAAAGTTTCTCCCTTTTTTTTTCATAACTACATGGTCTCAGTCAGTATATGTTTCTTTCTTTGGTATGGTATTTTCAAAAATTCCAGAAGGCTTAATTCTTAGGGCTAGTATAATATGGCTGAGTAATTAATTAGAAAAGTACTAGAAAAATATTTTCTTACTTTCTAATTTCTTATGTTTATTAGTATGACTTTTTCTTTTTCTTTCTTTTTTTTTTTTTTGTATCAGGAACTGAACTCATGCTCTTGCACTTTCCAGGCAAGGTGCTTATGCCAGGCTATATCCTCAGCCTACTAAAATGACTTCTTTGACAGATCTATAAGCACTTCCAAAATTTATTTTAAAAATATTTTTGTCATAACTTTCTTGTAATTTCTTATAATCTATATTTATTAAAGATAAAATCAAAACAAATAAATAAAAAAGTATCAAGTCCATCACCAAAATGTTAACATTATATATTTATTCTGATAGTCTACTTTCATTTGAATTTTTTTTTAAAAATCTAAAACTTACTATAGTCTCCTTTTTACTTAATTCATTAGAGAAAATTTCCATGAGATTAAATAATATTTTATATCGCAATTTAAATGCTTGATTGGAATTCTCATCCACTGAATAAAATATAATTCAGTTACTGTTATATTTGAAGATTAATTTGCTTATCAACTTTTTGCCTTTATAAAATGGAATTGCTATGTAGAAATGTAAAATTTTATGTAAAAGATTCACTCTTGGCAGCACTAACAAGACTATTATATGTCTTAACAGAGGCTGGGCATTATATTTATTTAAATATTTATCAATAGCAGTTTATTCATTTAATTCCCTTGCCCCACATATGCTTCTCTTGCTGACCTGTACTGCCAACACTGACTGACACTGACCGACACCTCAGCACAACCCAGGTGATTTGTGGGAAATCATTACCAAAACACCTTTCATCAGCCCTTCCCACACCTCAGAGTAGGGTGATAATGGACCTTAGCAGGACTGCTGACTCAATAAGGTAGACAGATTAAAAGAAAAAAGGCACTTAGAAAAAACATATTTTAAGGGGGAAAGGATGTACATATGGCTAAGTGCACACCATGCAGCCATCTCACCCTCTTTTCTCTTACTGAATGGTGCTTTTACTGAATTGACAGAGAGGGCACTGGGTTCATAAATAGACTCTAACAGCACTTTCAGAGCACTTCAGTTCAATTATCATGAATTAACTTTAAAAACAGCATTAACTTTTCAGCATATACAATGTGCCCAAGAAAAACAACATACTTAGAAGTTTGCTCTCCATTATTAAACCTTTTCCCAGTTTAGCCTGAAACCTGTAACTTTCAATGGGCCTTTCTCGGTTCCATTGATGGAGTGTTACACAGTCTTCAAAATTGTGGCCCACGACTGTTTCTGGTTTGAGATGACAGGCTGATTGGAGTGCTAAGCCTTTTAAAGGAGAATATGGCCCTTTTGGACAAAAATGTAGGCCAAAATATGTGAGAGAAAAACCAACTCCCTGGTCATTCTATCAGGATGCTCTGGTTCCTTGGGCATACAGTTTTGAATCTTAACAGCTCACCTGAACATATCCAAGGATTCATTTATAATTATATATATAATTATACATATTTATATATAATTATAATTCATAATTACATTTTGGCAGTTTAAATTTCTAGAGCCAGAAAAATTCCATATTTCACTCATAGGCCCTCTTCTTATCAATATACTTCAGAAAAAATTTCAATGTTGTTAAGTCCAGCCTTAAATTAGAATCCTGGAATCGGCGGATGGTCTTTAAACTATGTATCTCTATTTTGCACTATTTTACCTAGATTTTTTAGAATCAAATGTGCTTTTGGTACATGCCTCTGTTACCAACGTGACAGGCAGTGATTCTCTCTGCTAGTATGAGATAGATAGGGATGTTATCACAAAATCATAGCAAAAAATTAAGTTATTTCATGTATCATTCCAATTAGACTTTCTAGGGTAAGGCAATATCAATAAATGTTTATTGTACATATTATTTACCAGGCATTAAGACAGACAATTTTATTTAACTTATTGCTCAGAACAATCTTGTGATAGCATCATTGACCTCACTTGAAAAACAAAAGTTACAACAATTTAGTAATATTCCCAAAAGTAATGGTCAACAAATGACAGGATGATACTCGAGACATGTCTCCAGACTACAATCAAGCACTAAATCTAATTTGTGATACAGAATATATTTTCTATATATAGTTGTCTAACACTTGTATCCATTAGGTGAGTGTTTTCCAACTTGAATATAAATTATTTCTTCACATTCTGTTTCTAATAATACCTTAGCACTCTCCAACCAAAACACATCTTATTTTAACATAACTACACTTTATAGTCACAACTACAATGTCTAAGCACTCCAATTTGTAAGAAAGTTCTCATTAAAAAAAATTCTCTTTTAATTTTGTGACCTATACTTTAGATTGGAAAATATTTTTTTAATGTTGTACAGAACCGATGCTCCATTATGTCAAAGAACAAAGATAGGAAATGGCAGGATGAGAAATAAAAGCACAATTCCTATTCAAAATATAGCCGCTAGTTAGTCACTAGTTTAGGAAAAGCCAAAATTAATTTGTTATTTTCTTTTATTTATTTGGATAACTCAGCTGATGTTTTAGTCAAGAGAAAAGGATTCAAAGAAATTCTATTGGGGACCTGGCCTAGATCCCCAATCTCCCAAATGAATGTAAAGCGAAGGCTTAAAATAAATGAGATAATTAGTATGATTTTAGGGCTCCAGGAGATCAAAACCCCCTACAGAATTCAGGGCCTCTGGCAGCCTATATTTACTATTTTTTTTCAAACAACGCAGGAAACTGAACAGACCTTGGGAGTGGTTCAAGGACTTTTCTAAGTAACAAATTACATAAACAAAGAGAAGTATCTTAAGAGAAGATCTCCATGTTGCATTTTGCTGCAGGGATGAAATGCCTGAGGCATTTATCTAGTTAATTGGAGACAGGTGTCCTCAGTCTTTATCTTATCTTGCCCTGGCCTTGCAGCCCCCTGCACCTGAGCTCCATTTCCAGTTTCAATGGCTCCCAACAAAATTCTATTTGGGATATTTTACCACCTACATTAGATACTTGTTTTTGGTGAATAGGACAAATTTAGAGACCTTTTGTCCTTTAAAATGAAAGATTTCCCCTGGAAAGCACATCTTAATAAAGCATGTTATAAAATTCTAATGATGATCAGTAAGAAGCTCGCTCAGGAGTCCTAAGGAAACATCTGTCCCCATCAATGTCTCCTCATCTATCACATGTACCACCACATGAGTCCTTGAGCTCAGCAAAATAGGAACCTTTCAAAATGTGATGCAAAAAGAAAGTACGGGTAAAGTTAGCTATGATCACTGTGATGCTGATGTGAAAGGCAAAAATCTGTGAAGTAAGAAAAACGTGGGTATCTGATTGCAGTGGCAAACTGGTGACTATTTTAAATGACATCTGAAGCTTACTAGTTTATTTCAGGGTCTAAAGTTTGCTCTTTTGTGGTTACACCAGGAGCAGAACAAACAGTTTTTAATTTCTAAGAAGCTTTGCTGTTTCACATTAACCGTGTTTATCTCTAGGCTTACTAACTGGTGTTCAGCGTCTGCAGTTGTTTGAATGTAGGTTTGGACACGGTTTTCTTCACTCAAACTTCCACTCCTGAGACTCTAATTTCCACTCCTGGACTTTAAACTGTTTCTTCACTCTTTTTCAGGTTAATTTTTTTTTTCCTTCAACTTCAGAGCACGATACTATAGAACTGTAGAACAGGAACTCTACCTATAATCTCTCCAATTTCTGTGTATGACTTAGGTACATGCCACTCACTCAGCTAATTTTCCTTCAATGAGAGGAGAATCTTTCCTAGGTTCTAACAGTGAGACATGAGAAAAATTAGATGTAGAGAAAGGTCATCTCCATTTGTGATAAATCAAATGCTTAATATCATGAAGTGTCATCCTGTCTGATTCTCCCCAGTCAAAACTTCTGCAACACCAACTCACCCCTTTAGAATTTATTTATAGCACTTAGCATACTAGACCTTACTGCTCTCAACTGGTAAAATGATCTAGGATGGAAGGAAGCATATTCTATATGTGTTGGAGGCATTGTTCATATTAGGTGCCCTAAAATTATTGGTTTGAATGTATGATTTTCTTAGTGTGACGGTGGGGATAGAACCTAGGGCTTTGTACTTGCTTAGCAAGTATTCTACCACTGAATCACATAAAATTAACTGAATTAGGTTTCTCAGATTGAAAAAGTTTTGCCCTAGAATAAATTACAGGACATTATGGCGGTAGTTTAATATAGTGGAAGGCCAAATGGGGGATGCTTACCCTGACGGCCACTTCCTCCTTCTTCCCCATTACAATTTCCTCCTTCCTTTCCCAGTGCACGTGAAGAAAATTCCAAGCAGCTCCTTGCATGTCATCAATGCCCACCCCAAGCACCACATCTGGTCAAAGGTCACATATACCCCACACCTCCATATTCGGTCAGAGGAGAAAGCCAAACCCTTGCTGGTTGTGGGCTCCTCTCCATGTCCTTTAAATAAAAAGGCTAATTTTACTTTTTCTTATATTCTGCTTCTTTATTGTGCCAGAAAACTCTCACACAGATATTTTCCAAGAAAAATAATGGGAAAAAATTAATGGCTTTTGCTTCATGTGTTAAGATAATAATATGATTAGTTTTAATGCTAACAGGAAAAATTTAGAAAGGTTTTGAAAAGAAAAATGGCTGCTAAATACTCCATCCAGTATGGTTTTCTTGGTTACCTCTGCCTCTCACTGTCTTTTGAGCTATTTTACAATTCTGCAGACTGTAGAAAATTGGTAATGCAAATGATTCCTATAGAAAAAGCAACTGAATTGAGTCCTAAATTGTTCAATTCATTGTTGCCTTACAGACACCACAGTTTTATATCTAACTGTATCATTGTGGCATCTTTCTTTTTTGATCTTACCTGGACATATTTTTAATCTTTAAATTCTCCTTTGAATCAGCCATAACATCTTCATAATTTTCTAATTAATTAGCAAAATAAAAATCTTTGACTTGTTCATTTTATGTTTGTATAAGACATGATTTCATCTTTTAAACAATTACCTTGAAAAATACTTCTAATTTTCTTTCTCACCAGATCATTAAAGTCAAGTGTTTCCATAAGCTTCTTACGTAGGCTTTTGAGACTTTATTTACTTTCACAGAATAGTGAACATACTTTATAACCTGAGAATCTGAGGTATTGAGGTATAATAAATTAATTTGAAATTTATAAAGATATAATAAAGCACCTTTTAAATGCCTTCTTTATACATGAAAACACAGAAATCAGTGTTTTCAACTCATAACCACAATTAAGAGAGGAAAGGATACTATCCCTATGATTATCAGGACATTTTCCAAATTTTTTCACCTCCTAATGTATCTGAAAACTACAGACTTATGCTTTTTTCTGATATTTCTTCTCCAAATTAAGAAAGTTGAAATTATGTTTAGAACTTGATTTTAGTTAGAAAAGATGTGATTCTTTTGCATGTAGTATCAATGGTCTAGCTCTAAAAATCTGTACATGGAGAAAGAATCAGGAAGATAAGGAATATATCTTTTAGAGATTCTCCTCTCTAGCAAAATCTTACTTACCAGACTTCCAAACCATTCATTATTAGTATTCTATGCACTGTTGTTTGAAAGGCATCTCTTTAAGGCAGTTAATATGGTATAGGAGGTATTAGAGCTACTGGGGCAGGGATAAGGATGGGAGGAGAAACAGAGACAGAGACACTCATGTAGTCATTCTTTCAGGTCCAGTTTTGCAACACTTGAAGTAACCCAAAATTGGTCAAAAATTTAACATATGTTGCAATCTTATAAAGTACCCAGAGCAAAGATACTACAAAACTGTTTCCAAGTTGTTTCTTTGAGCCAATAAATGATAATGGTCCTTCAGAACATAATCAAATTTTATCAGATATAGCCACTAAGACAGAAGACAAGAGGGATAAGGAGTATGCCTAAAGAATTGGTATACTTTCTTTCCGCAATACTTAACAAAGTTTTCACATTTACCTTATGGAAAACTTGCAGCAATGACATACGCATATTAACCATCAAATTAGATAATTCTATACTTTAGCACTTTTTTCATCAAAGACAGTGTTTAAAGGTCTCCTTAATCCCTAAGCAATGAAATTATCACAGTTAATCTTTTCACTACTAAACGTATTCAGTGCATATTTGTGAATGGCTAAGGAAAACATAATTTAAAAATAAATCTGATGAATGATTTCGCTTTGCCAGTTCATCATTAAATACAAATGTAGCATTACCTGCTTTGTTGTTTAATAAGATGTATTAAATTAAAAATATGAAAACCAGTTAACTCTTAAGAAATACTCGTAACATACTAGATATATAACTTCATCTCCACATAGCATATCTAAGCAAAGAAAGAGAGATATGTTCTCTCAGCATAAGGTGGAATAAGAGTTCATTATCTCATTGGTCTTTTTAGATGGACATTCGACCCAAACAACTAAGAGCCAAGAGACATTTCAAAGAGGCAGATGATCTCATTACCTAAAACATAAAGATCATGATTCAAGAAATGAATGTATTGGGGGCTTTATTTTCTGTGATTTAATTAACAGAAATTATACAGCAGAACAAATAGCCACTTGATCCATCAGAATATTCATAGAGAAAAAAACCCCACAATACCATAAGTTCATTCCTTTTTGCTTAGTATCTATATATAGATATTTAAAAAGTGGGAACTGGGATTAAAGATTGTGGCCTCATAAGCTTACTCAATATCTTAGTTATCAAGCAAGATGATAGCACAACTTTATTCTCAAAAGAAACAGAACAACTATAACAATCAGTGAAAAAATGAATAAATTACATACTGCAAAGGAAAGCAAGGATGCAAAATTTAAAACATGATTTAAAGGTTGACATTTCAACCAATGGAATGACAGTAGATTTCAAGGGCAATAATGCTATGTGAGATGTTTTAAAACACGTCAAATGAGTCAGAAGGTCATACTGTTTTAGGCATGAGTTTAACTACTTTTAATATATTTATGAAAGATGTACTTTATCATATACAGAGGATATATATTTGTAGTAAATCTCTGTATCTACCATATTTTTGCATATATTTGTAAATATAACTTGGAAGACATTGTTTTAGTAATGAGAATGAGAAATGAAAATAAAATGTCTTCAAAGGATTTTATTTTGATCAAGAAAAAAATATATATATGTGGTAGTTAAAAATACATAGAGTGCTTTTTATAAAATATAATAAAATTATTCTAGACTAATAAAAAGAAAATACAATCAACAATACTTTCAACAGTGTAAAGTAAATGTTCATCGCATTACTTGAAGATATATTTTTACTCAAAGAAACCCTATAAAACTATCTCCAGGCATTTCCAATCAGAGCTTTCCATTCATGTAACCTCAATTCATGTAATTATTTTTCACTTAAAATTGAATTAAAGTTTCTTACTTAGTTCTACAACAATCAAAGAAAATTGAGTTTAACTCAACTTGAACTCTGTTGGTATATATAATTAACTGGCTCAAAAATTACAGCTGAGATGATTACTGTAACCCAAGATAAGAAATGTTACTACAAATGATAACACAATGATTAATGGTGATAATTTTGATAACATCAGAGCCCATGATAGATTAGTTATAATTTATGGCTTTGTCCTTATAAACAATTCATTTTATAATCTGAATTCATTTTATTTTTGTTTCAGGGTTTTTGAGGGGTTGAGGAAGGGACTCCATGCAAATGAAGTGAATCACTGAACATTTTGTGCTTTCACTGTTTGACATTTTGATTAATTTTTAATACCTAAATCTTATAATCTGAACAACTACTTCTAAGATAACAATATGCAATATATTAATTACTGTTAATTTCCTATTTTTTTGAAATTCTGTACCATTTCTACCCTTTTTTTGTTTTGTTTTTAAAATAAAAAAATAAAAATAAAATGAACCTCTTCTCAATGTACAAGCAAAATAATGATTTATATTTTTATTTAACTGGAGAGGAAATGAGCATTAAACCTTTCTTAATTCTTAGGAGTTTTGACCTATTTTCTTAAGTTGTATAACTTATGAATGTAATTCTTACTAACATAAATATCATTCTTCTAATAGATTGACTGATTTTCTTCAGGGTAATCAATTTTTATCTAAAATAAAACTAGCACAGTCAGTAGTATTCAAGTTACTAATAAGATATCTTGACAAGCAACAGTATTACTCATTTGCAATAAATGAAGACAAGTAAACTCTAGCATAGGTTTATTAAAATCATCTCATTTAGGAGTTGGGACTGCACGCGAGGACAGGGGATTGCTTCCCTGGAGGTTCCGCTGGCCCCAGTTTATCACGCCAAGCTTCCTCCCCTGAATTTAGGGAGCCAGGAGCCTGCAGGGGAGTTGGGACTGCGCACCAGGACACAGGATTGTGCCCCCAGAGGTTTCACTGGTCCCAGTTCACCATGCCCAGCTTCTGCCTCTCAATTAAGGGAGCCAAGAGCCTGCAGGGGAGTTGGGACGGAGCAAGGTGAGTCCTGATGCCCCAGCTCCAGCAATTGAGTTTCTAGCGAGCTACCAGGACACTGGACTGGGCTCAGGAGGTTCCAAGGCCTCAGTCTACCAAGCCGAGCAGCCTTCTTTCAGTCCAAGAGGCGGAGACCATGCAAGGGGACTCTCGGCCCACTTGGGCTGGCCTGGGGAGAGCTTAAGACCAGCACTCCCAGCAGTTGACTTCATATCCACCCCCATAGGTAAGAGGATTGTGCCCTTGGAGGTTCTGCTGGCCCCAGCTCACCATGCCCAGCTACTGCCTCTCAATTTAGGGAGCCAAGAGCCTGCAGGAGAGTTGGGACTGCGCAACGTGAGTCCCCACACCCCGGGGAGAGTTGGAGAACTGCGATCCCGGCGATTAAGTTTCTACTGAGCTACCAGGACACTGGACTGGGCCCAGGAGGTTCCAGGGCCTCAGTCCACCATGCCTAGAGGCCTTCTTTCAGTTCAGGAGGTGCACACAGTATAGGGGGACTCGGCCCACTTGTGCTGGCATGGGGAGAGCTTAAGACCAGCACTCCCAGCAGTTCAGTTCATATACATCCACCTAGGTCAGGGGATTGCGCCTTGGAGGTTCTGCTGGCCCCAGTTCACCATGCCCTGCTTCCGCCTCTCAATTTAGGGAGCCAAAAACTTGTCCGCATACCCAGAGGAAGCATTGGAACACCGATCAAAGCAAGGAAATATAGAAAAATGAAAAAAAAGTAAGACCAAAAGGCTGGATCAAATCTCCAGGCCATCCCAAGAAAGCCTAGGAGACATGTATATAGAAGAAATTAGAAGCCATACACCGGAAATGATATCAATTGAAATAAAGAAGCAACTAGGGGAAGCTATGGAGAAATTCAAATCAGAAATAATTGCCCAGGTAAAAGAAGAAATGATAAAAGTAGTGAAAGAAATAGTGAACACATCTAGTGAAGACACAGCTAAAAAATCAGAGAAACAAAGCAAATGGATAGAATCCCTGAATGAACACTATAAGAAACAAACAGAATACATAAAGCAGATTCAAAGAGATATACAGGAAATAAAAAATTCTATTGAAAGCTGCCAAAACTGCTTCAATGAAAGTGAAGATAGAATTTCAGACCTCGAAGATAAGATTGCAGCTACTGAATAAGAAAGATCTTTTAAAAATAACAAAGAATCAGGAAATAAGAATTCAACTTTCATCATCTTTGCTGCAAGATGATGCAAAGAAAAATAACATAAGATTAGTAGGGATAAATGAAAAAGAAAGGGACAGCCAAAATGATATCAAGAGGATATTTACAGAAGTAATAGCTGAAAACTTCCCAAACATGAGAATGGAAACTGACATATGGATTAGTGAAGCATACAGAAGTCCAAATAGCCATAACCAAAATAAAATTGCACCCACACACATAATAATCACCATCCCAGAAATCCACCATAAGTAATTTTCACCATAGTGAACACCATGTGTTCACTATTTCTTTCATCATAAGAACAGAATACTAAAAGCTGTTAGAGAGAAAAGACAGATCACCTATAAAGGAAAACCTATCAGAATCACAGCACACTTCTCAACACAAACAATTAAGTAAGAATAGCATGGAGTGAAGTATTTCAGATCCTAAAGGAAAATCCCTTCCAACCCAGACTGACATACCCTGCAAAACTGTTCTTCAAAATGGATGGAGAAATAAGATCCGTCCATAACAAAGAACAGCTGAAAAACTTCATGACCAACAAACCAACCCTACAAGGAATACTGAAAGATATTCTAGATACACATAGGATAAAACCACCAAGAAAGGCCAACAATTTAATAGAAAGGAAAGCTAAAGATACAACAGCAGAAAGATAACATGTCAACAATAAACCAATATATAACAGTTATAACTATTAATGTAAATGGCCTCAACTCACCAATCAAAAGAAACAGACTGGCAGAATGGATCAAGAAACAGCATCCAACCATATGCTGTCTACAAGAAACTCATCTAATGCAAAAGGAAACCCATAGACTGAAAGTCAAAGGATGGAAAACAATACTTCATGCAACAGGAAACCAAAAAA